>BQNB010192846.1:0-11584 GCA_026074375.1 Tanacetum coccineum
AACAGCTCACAGAAAAAAAATACCTTCCAACAACTTTAGCAAGAGTATTAATATAAGACTCAATGATCTCATCTCTAGTAGGCTCTCCTTCAGGCTTCTCAACAACAACAAGCCAATGTTCAAAATCACACCCATCTAGCAATATCTTCTGACGACATACAAAATGCACGGGTAGTGGTGGTTTGACGCAGGGGGAATGCGACGACAGAGATGAGTGGCCGGATACGGGGGATGGTGGAGAAAGATCATGGGGTTAGGGTTTGGTTTAAGGTTTTGAAGATGAGTCTACGGAGAAGAACATGAGCGGTCATTAGAAGGAGTTGGTTTGGAGATGACTGATCTTAAAGTGGTGAGTAGTGATCCTGTGAAATGGTAAAAAGGTAGTCAATTCCAACAACTGACAAACTAATACACATTAATAGATGAGTAATGAGCGTACACAACTAATAAAATGATGGATCAGTAAGTAGTTACAAAAACCTACAAGAGCCAAACACATCTAACATACTAACGATTAAAGCTCATTTTAAAAGGACACACATGCACACAGTGTGAAATTTATATATACCAACTTATAAAAGAAGCCGTTTGAGTCAAAGAAGCTATCTAGTACATATTTACAGGAGAATGAACTAGGCCTAGCGTAAACAACTTCAGAGACTATACTACTAAAAAAACTATACCGGGATACCGGCACATGAAATATGTGAATAAATAGAGAACGTGAACAATCCAATGACTTGCTGCAAAGTGGCTAATACTACAACAAGTAGATTTTAGTGACAAAAATGAAGCTTAATTAACAAACATTTTATTACATCAAACAACAGGCCATGTCCATGTCGAGTTAAGAGAATGGGCATGAAAAATAACCAATAGATAGGTCTTAGGTTATATAAACATACGATATATCATATATTCGAGCAACAAAAGAATTCGATTATACCTCGGGTTAGAAGAAAAAAAGAGGGAGAGCGGCAGTTGAGATCTTATTTGGGATGATATTTAGGGTTTATTTTCTTTTTGCCCCTTTACCCTCTTTAAATTTGGAAAACTAGAAGCGGAAGTTTGAATAGTTTACCGCTTTTAAATTTAATGTATCTTTTGTTTAAAAAAACTTAGATTCGACTTTATGTGATCTCAATATGTGCATAATATGAACAATACAAATAAGTAAATAAATATAAAATACAAGAGATAAGAGTTAGAAAGATCAAACCACAACACAAGGATTTATAGTGGTTCGGTAACGAAGCACCTCTTCGCCCTACTCCACTCCCCGAGCACCAAACTCGAGAGTTCTCTTCACTATGTCAACAAACTCCCTTTAGGTGGAGAAAACCGTACATAACTAAGCTTACACCAATTTCTGAAACAAAGCAAAATGTCGAGTTCTAATCCTAGCTAGATCAATCTAACACAAATTTTGTATTTTGAGGACTAAAATACTAACCGCACTACTTCACAACAATTCACTAGTTTTCTTCACTACACACCTTTTCATCACTTCACTAAACTTCACAACTTTACTTCGCTTCACTACTTTACTATACTACACAACTTTACTTCGCTGCACAACTTCACTACACCTAGACACTACTACGATCAGACCATTCTAACACTACTTACAAAGATCACCACGATCTAACTATACTTACAATGATCACCACAATCTAACTATTATACACAGCTACAATACACACCTTCACAATATACACAAATGATTTACAAAATATAACACAACTTCACAACAACACCAACTAAACTATAACACTTCTTGACTTGATGATAAGAAGTATTCTTCTCTTGCACTTTGAGGAATTAAGCTTGGATCACATGGAAATAAAAGCTTAAGATTAAATGATCAAAGGAATGTAGGAGATGTGTGGACTGATTTTAGACAGAAAATAATGAGTGCAAAATGTGAGAAAAACAGTAGGGAATATATTTATAGGCAATCTGGGTTGACTTTTTGTCTGGTCGGTCTCCTTAATTAGGTAACCGGTCCCCTTAAAATTAAGGGGACCGCCCGTGAATTTAAGGGGGCCGACCAAGCCAGGACGCTACCTTTTTTGTCTTTTTTAGGGGAGGTGTTTTCTGGAACATTTTTAGCCGTTTTTAGGTAGAAAATTTGAATTCAAAATATTTATTTTGAATAAAACATTTCTTTTAAATCTAAAAATGTTTTGTAAAAGTTATAAAAATATTTGTGACATTTTTATAAAAAAATATGCGGTTGAATAAAAATTCCTTTGATCGTAAAATGCATTAAGCATTTATTTATTCATACATTTAAGTGATTAAATTTACTACTAATTACTTGTTTACGAATAATTTTTCATTAATCATTTTTACATTTTGTGATTATCAAAACATAGAGTGGTCGAAAAATATTAATAAATTTTTTAGGCATTATTTCTATCAACAAGATTGTTATACTTTTTATAAAAATACAGAAAATTATTTATAAAAATTAATTAGTTTTTGTAATTTCTATTTATCCTAAATCTTTAAAAACTCGTAACTTACTCATTTTAACTCCGTTTCGCTTGTTCTTTATATGTATGGAATCGTGACAAGATAAAATATCCAAATAAAATACTCACAGATATTAAAAAAATCTGTGTCAAAACAGTAAACTCAAAACAGTTTATAAAATTATTTTTATAACTTTAAATCTCGCAAAACTCATAACTCCTTCGTTTTAATTCTGTTTTTAGAATTCTTTATATGCACGATTTCCTATTGAGATGATCTAACATAATAAAATATTTTATATATTTTTATAAAATCCAAAACAGTACCAGATTTTTTAAAAACACTTTTGTATATTTAATTATCGTAATCTCGTAAAACTCATAACTTCTTCGTTATAGCTTCGTTTTTCGAGTTCCTTATATGCTTGAAATCCTCATGAAAAGTTCTATTTAAATCAGTATGGTTCATATTTTATAAAAATTCGAATCTTAACAGTATATACAAACTGTTTTGGTATATATTCATACATATTTATTTTTATAAACTTTAACATAATTAAATTATTACAAGTCCTCTTCAATTAATAACACATCTTGTGTATACCTTATGTCCTCATATTTATGTCCATTAACTTGTGTCTAAAAGTCCAAATAAAATGTACACACAATTATTTATTTATAAATTTTATAAATAAACCATTTAACAATTAATTTATCAAGTGACTTTATAAATTAATCCACACTTGTATAACATATGTTCTTGCATTTTAAACATCATTTCATCATAGTTACTTGTGTATTCGAATTATGTACAAGTTTATTTTATTTTATAAACTTATATACTAAACCCTAGATGGTGATAACAATATAACATTTATATAAAATATGAAAATGAATTAGACCTTAGGAAGATAGATGAAGAATGATAAACAAAATCAACCTTAAGTATTTAACCCAAAATACTTTCAAGAAACCCTAATTTCAACTTGAAAACCCTAATTATCCTTCTTTGCAAACCCTAGTATAATCAACACCCAAGCTTCTAAACCACCTTGATATACCTTAGATATTATCCTTGATAACACTAGTATGATTATTACATTTGTAAAATAAAATCTATGGAAACCCTACAGTTGGATTTTGAGCTATGGCTTTTACAAAGGAAACAAGAGAGAATTTTTGGTTGATTAATTGCTAGTTGTAAGTGTGTTAAGTCTTTACTAGTGCTTCCTTTTTATACTAGAAGTATTTAGCTAAACCATGGACTTAAAGGTGGTATAAGGATAATGTTGTAAGACCTCTCCTCCTCCCTAGGAGGAGGGATAGGACAATTTATAGAGAATTGTGATTTGAGGTTGTACATGAGTTATTTATAACTAGAATTGATAATACTGGTGGAGATTTATGATTTTATTAAGTGTGTTTGTATGTAAAACCGGCCATAAGACTTAGGGAGTGTAAAATGATATAATTTTTAGGTATTGGGTATAATAGTGGGTATTTGTTTGAGTATAGATGGGTATTAGTGCTTCCGTGTATGCTTAAATGTATTTTATTGGGAAACGTAAACGTTTTACGTAACCAATAAAAATAAAATATGAAAAGTTATAAATTGTCTTCGTAATAATTATATAACACTTGCTTGACGTAAATTTTTATCTGTTTGATGGCGGTTTACATTGATTGTTGATTTTTAATTTACCCGATTTAACTAAACGGTTGAAATTAAAAGTAAACGCGTAAATATTTAAAATAAATAGTTGAATATTTATTGACATAAAATGACATGAAAATATGGATTGTTACAGACTACTTCGTTAATTTCTAAAGTTTCATCCTTAATGTCATTTTTAGGTTTTTTTTCGGTAACCTTAATTGCTTCTTCTTCATCTAAGTCATCATCCACTAAGGGTGATGTCTTAGAGGGTGGAGGAGTTTCATCGAATGTCATGTTGAATGATTCTTCTATTTTCATGGTGTGTTTGTTTAGGATGATGTAGGCTTTACTATTTTGGGAGTATCCTAGAAAGACACATTTGTATGACTTTGGCGTCAAACTTAGTAAGGTAGTCTTGGTGTTTTAAAAAGAAGCACTTGTTCTAAAATACTTTAAAATAATCAAGAGTAGGTTTCCTACCTCTCAAGAGTTCATAAGGTGTTTTACCTAAGATGGTTCTAATTATAATTCGGTTTAGAATATAGGTTGAAGTATCTACGGCATTACACCAAAACTTTTGTGGTAACGAGTGTTCATTTAACATTGTTCTACTCATTTCTTGTAGAGTCCTATTATTCCTTTCTACCACGCCATTTGATTGTAGAGTGCAAAGAGCCGAGAAGTTGTGTGTAATACTATTTGGCATTATAAAACTCTCCAAATTGCACTTCATTATCAAATTCCCTACCGTGGTTCGTCCTAATTGACACTATTTGACATTCTAATTGGTTTTGTATTTTCCTACTAAATATTTCAAATTGTTCAAAGGCTTCATTTTTAGTTCTAAGGAATCTTGTCCATGTATACCTAGAATAGTAATCTACTATTACTAAGGTGTAAAGGTTTCCACCATAACTCCGTACGGCGGATGGACCGAAGAGATTCATATGGAGAAGTTCTAAGCATCTAGTCGTTGAGACTATATTCTTAGCTTTGTGACTAGTGTGAGCTTGTTTTTTAATTTTACAAGCATCACAAAAATGTTGATCAAACTTAAGCTTAGGTAAATTTCTAACTAGTTCCTTAGAAGCTAACGATTGAATGAGACGCATATTAGCGTAACCTAATAATGACATCAAATAACGTTACTTTTATAGCACCATGTATCCCATGAAAATAACCCATTTAGTTTAATTGTTGCAAAGAATTATTACTTAATCGTTTATATTTGAAAATTGCAGTAGTTATGGAGTACTTGGTGAAGATTAGCAAAAAGGCATGCATTCTGGAGCTTAAAGGAAGACATTTAAAGATTACTGTTCTGACATCTAATACGCCGTATCCATCAAGGAAGATACGCCATATTGACCTCATTCAATACGCCGTATCGACCATATTCCAGACCTTATAAATAGAAAACTTAAAAATGAGTTTTTAGTGTGCTAAATCATATTTTCGATACCTAAACCATAAAACTCGATTTTCAAAGGAGGAGAAGAGCAGAAGAGGTCTTGCAACGTAATTAATTCCATAGGAAACAACTTGTAATCTCCTATACTCTTGTAATCGTTCAGTTTTTGGTATCATTCGTTAACTCAGTTAGTTTACCTTGGCTAAATTATTACTCTTGTATTGATTATGACGTTTGAAGGCTAATACCTTCGGGTATTAGCCATTATTATAAAGATCTGAATGTTTGGTTTGTTTATCTCGATTGCTTAATTTATCGTTGATTGCTTGTTTATGTTTATCAGTTTATACTTGTTTACGTGCTTTTGTATGCGACCTATCATTCAACTGGATCTAGTGATACAGACCAAGTAATCTAGATGCTAGGATGGCTCTCTATATAGTGATTTATACATCTAGACCAATAGGATCACGAATAATAACCTATCTTTGCCCTTAGATTGTGAGCTTAGTTGGACCGGCAGGTGACCCTTGGGATCAATGAGTACGTTCTCAATTAATTGGTAAAGACTTGGTTAGTGGACTACTAGTGTATGAATTGCCTTTAAGCAGTAAGTGGGTAAAGTCTCTATGAGCTAGGGTTTAACAAGATCACCATTGCTTTAATCCCTAAGATAGATTATAATCAGCAAATAAGGATGCTTTATGCGGATACGTTTAATTGTGACAGAATTCTTCGTATCTAGGTCTTAGGAAGAAGTACCGCCTAAGTCTTAAGAATGATATGCCGCCTCGAGATAAGTAATCATTGCACTAAATAAACAAATCAACATTCTGATTGGATTAATAATGGTTAATACAGTTTTCTTATATTTGGCTAGACCGCTCTTTTATCTTTTATCAATTTACTTGCGTGTGTTTTAGTGTCTTAAGTTGATTTTAGTTACCACAAAACCCGTGTCAGTCTCTTAGGCTGAAAACCCCCTTATCCGTTAAATTTAGGATTAACATAGGTTTAGCATAGGTTTAACATATAATAGAATTAACTTAGTTTAAACAACCAAAATATTAATAAATTGAAAGATTGTTTCTCGCTCTTAGTGATCGACACCCTACTTACCACGAAACTCCCATTTGACCGGGTACACTGCCCGTTAAAGTGATGTTTTTAGTAAAGTCGGAAAAATATAAATTTAAAACTTGAAATCATAAAATCATACACCTCACAACTACACAACACCTATCCTCCTATGCCACAATGTAGAGTTTTCATTAAGCGCTGCAAGACAAATTTTTTCTTAAGACTTATATCCTAATTTCATCACGTATAAGCCTTTCTTCCTAATATCTCTACCTATGACCTTATTGTCCTTAATAATTTTGCGATCATTTTTAGAAAATATAACCTTACATTTACAATCACATATTTGTCCTACACTTAATAAGTTAAATCCTAAATTATCTACATGCTCTACATTAGCAATTTTAAGAGAGTCATAAGAGATCGTACCTTTGCCAATGATGTTACCGCGTAGATTAGTACCTAAAATGACATTACCTCCATTGTATGCCTTGTAGGTTAAGAAGAGGTTTTGGTTGCCCGTTATGTGTTTAGAGCATCTGTAATCTTTTATCCACTCATCGGGTTCCAAGTTAACTCCAAGGCATGTCTATTTATATAAGACAACAACTCAAACATTTGGTCCTTAATATCTCTCGGGTCCAAAGTTGTTAGTGCTAAACATCCCTTGCATTTGTTGTATTCAATTGGGATATGGGAATGGAGGAAACATTCTCCATGGCATGTAACTTTGACGTTGAAAGTTATTCCAAGTTACAGGAAATCCATGAGGTCGGTTTTGTCGACCACCATTTCTTTTTGTTTGTGGTGTCTTAGAACGAGGCTAAGAATTGTTGACTCTCCTACGAGGTGGAGTTTTTGACCTAAAGTTTGGTTTAGAAAATACAACTCCTGGTTTTAACGATGGTTTATAAAATTGTTTAACTTCATCATCACTAGCAACGGGAATTTTAACGTTGTTTACCATTATATGTTTTGGTCTAGGACCCAAAATGGTTCTTGAAAAGACACGGATTTTTTGACATCTGGTGAACATACAGGCGGTCCCTCAATAGCTTTAGGGGTCATCTGTGCTTTATAGGGTCCGCCTTCAGTGCTTTGGGGGCCTCCATCAGAGGACATATTATTCTGAGATTTTACAAATTTTATTTCTTTAGTCCTGCTATATGATGCTTCAAATGAGTTAAACCCTATACCCAATTTATCTCCTGGGTTTTTTATTACACAACATTTCATTTAAAGAATGTCTACTCTTTTCAAATTGAGTTACTTAAAAGCTTCCTCTTTGAGATTTTCATTGTCGATTTTAAGTATTTGACACTTTGTACATTCGAGATCAACTCCCTTGTTTTTCTCGAGTTTAGAAAACTTTTCTTTTAATTCACTAGTTCTTTTTTCTAACTTTGTTTCCTAACACATCATTAAAATGTTTTTGCTCTAAATATTATCGTTAGGCTCATTTTTCAGAATTTATAATATGCACTATCAAACATAATGTCATCAGCCGAAGAATTCTCATCACTAAAGTAAGAGGATTCGGAACATACCTCACTAGATGCTTGAGCCATGAGACATGTCTCATCTTTATCCTTTTTGTCATCTTCTTCACCGCTATCACTTAAAGAGCCTCCGACGAATGCTCTTTGGTTCTTTTCCTTCGGTGGTTTCGGACATTCTCTCATAAGATGATTTGAATCACCGCATCTACAACACATCCTATTACTTTTGTCATTCTTGTCATCTCGGCTTCTTTGGAACGTCTTTTTATCATTTTGTGGTTGTTTTATGAATCTTCCTCTTCTCTTGAAGAACTTTTTGAAGTCTCTAACCGCCATGGCGTACTCTTCATCATCACTTCCAAAAGTCAAACATTCTTCATCACTAGATTCCTTCTTAGCCTTTAAAGAAAGAGATCTCCTTTCCCCTTTAGCTTTGATTATTTCGGAATCTTTCTTGATGATCATCTCGTGAACTTTAAGGTTCTCGATGAGTTGATCAAGACATAGTGATGTCAAGTCTTTCGACTCTTCAATCGCTGTGACCTTTGCTCTCTATTTTGGATGTAGAGCTTTAAGAAACTTCCTAACATAGTTCTTGCTAGAATAACCTTCATCAAGAGCTTTTAGACTAGTAATAATAGTATTAAATCTAGCAAAAGCACTATCTATAGATTCGTCTTCGGAAATGAAGAATTGTTCAGATTATTATACCAAAAGGTCAATCTTGTTATCTTTGACTTGGCTATTACCTTGATGGGTGATTAATAAAGTTTTTCAAATTTCTTTTTTCGTATTACACATGAAAATTCTTTCATATTCTTTTCTAGGCAAAGCATTGTAAATAACCATTTTAGCTTCATTATTTTTTGCAAGTTTTTTCTTAAGCTCATCATTTTGATTTTCAATAGGGATAACCTCATATAGTTTGGTTTCCGGATTATTTTGAATGGGCTAAAAATCACCGTTGGTAATAACATGCCAAAGGTCAAGATCTTTTAATTTTTCATACATTTCGAATCTATTTTTCCAATAGATAAAACTATCGCTTTCGAAAAGTGGTGGTCTTTTTTTGGTTAAAAGGTTTCCCCAGTAAATTATATTACGCCAAAAAATCATTAAAGTACAAAAGATAAAGGTGAAGTCCTTTATCTCAGTCCAAAAATGGACACTCACAAGAAACTAAGTGCTACTAACCAACGCCATACATAAGAAAGACAAACCAATATTATGACTAACAACGAAAGTAATAAAAAAATACTTCCTAACAACTGATATTTGGATATCATAATGAACATAAAAGTTTAGCACTTGCTCCGGTAATTCATTCATTTGAGCTTCGAATCTGTCATAAAACCAAACTTCATCATTCAGATGAAGACCTCCACCAGTCAACGAGCATCACCAGATCCATCAAAGGCGCCAGAGGCTCAAAAATTGAATCCTCGTTATCCCCATCAAGTAGTGAACAAGTGTTAGGGACATCACACTTCCCATAGCCATTAATACCATCATGACATGAACCACAAAAACATATTATGCAGGTACTTAGCAACAACATGTAACACACCAGGACTATTAAACGCAGTAAAATGAGTAATAATACCATTTGCAGCAAGGTCACGCACATCTAATGGAGAACAAGCAGGTACCAACAAGCTAATCACCATTGGAGATACCAGGATGAACTAATTTGCAAAATCAAAACAATTCGACTCCAAACCTTAAATAATGATCAGCCACATAAACAACTTCCAACGAACCCATTATTGAAGACATAGGATCTAAAGTTCGCGAGCCAGGAACAACACAAAACCCTAAATGAATCAATCGCATATAATCCTATAAGATATAGCGGACAATAAAGAACGGTATATGGATCATCCCACAGAACTATAGAAAGATTAGACTCGGATTTAGGGTTATACAAAAAAAATAATGACAGCATTAGAAGAGATGATAATAAAAATACAAACCCTAACACAAAACATATTAGGGAAGATTTTTATGATCAAAAAATGGTAATGGATAGAAGGCTGCCAGAGATCACCATAAGAGGAGTCAACGGCCAAAACCCTAAAACAATACAAACCGGCTTGAATCCCACCAAAAACAAAAGAAAATACAATTCTAATTGCTAAAACCCTAAATCAGATCATAAAATGAAATGATCTATGGATTAATACCAAGAAAGATTAAATTTTAGAGTGATTGGAATGGTTTTTGGTGGTGGCCGAATTTAGGGTTTTTCTCTCCCCCAAGCGAGAGAAAACACACACTCTATTTTCTCTTAGGTCACTTTTTTTCTTTAAAAAGTGGTGGTATTTGCATAGATTGCCCTTTTAGATATTTTTCGGAATCCATAGATCAATCCAAGCTTTAAAATACAATATATTTTAAAAATCTTGAGTGACCTTGGCTTCTTATACTAATTGCGAAAGCTAGAAGGGGAGGTTGAATAGTACCAGTTAATTGGCGTTTTAAAAACTTTGTTTATAAAAATGTTTGATTCGAGTATATGTGATATCAACCAACGATATGAACAATCAATATATCTAACTACTTGCAATACAATCACAATACAAACAATAAATAAGTGACGTAAATAAAAGATAAGAGATAGAACAATCAAACCACAACACCAAGAATTATAGTGGTTCGGCTACAAAGCTCTTCTTCCCTCTACTTCACTCCCTGAGTATCCAACTCGAGATTTTACTAAGTCAACAAGCTCCCTTTAGGCGGAGAAACCGTTTACACGTCGCTTATATTGTTTTCCGACACTAAGCTAAATGTCGAGTCCTAATCTTAGCTAGAACCAATCTACCACTTCACTAGTGTATTTTAAGGACTAAAATACTAACCGACACTCAATCAACACTTTTGGATTTATATACAATCCGGATTTACACAATCACACAAGATTAAGAAAATAGAGGTTTGAATCTAGAAGAAGATAGAAGAAATCACTAATCTATAATACCTCGTTTCTTTGCGAATACGAGTGTTCTTCTCTTGCACTTGATAGATGGAGGAAGAAGATGAGATTGGATCACTTGAAACAAGATTAAACTATGTTAGTGATCAAGAGATTTAGAGAGAGAGAGAGATAGGACTTTAGTGAGAGAAAGAGATTTAAAAAATATGTGCAAAGAGGTTTGAGAAACTACAAAAAATAGTGTAGTATTTATAGCCAAGACAGGGTAACGTCTCCTGTGGGCGGTCCCAGATATATCTGGGGGCCATCCTGCCTATCAGGTGCCGCTCCTCGGTAGATGCTCCTATTTTTTCTTTTTGCGAGGAAGGTTAAATCTGGTGTAGAAGCTTTCATTTTGGGGAGAAAACCAGATTTGAATTTTTATATTTAATTAAAACATTTCTTTAATTAATAAAAATATTTTGTATATTTTTATTTTTGTAAAAATACTTTTGTAGAAATGTAATGTTTAAGAAAAATTATTTT
>BQNB010192848.1:0-11584 GCA_026074375.1 Tanacetum coccineum
TGCTTGGCAGGAGTTTTAGGTGGGAGTTTTTGGCGGGAGTTTTTGACAGGAGTTTTTGGCGGGAGTACAGTATCACATCAACTCGTCCGTTTAACATCTCATGTATAACAATATTACACTGACTCGTCCGTCTAAGATCTCATGTATAACAATATCATCTCGACACATCCGTTTAACATAACTTGTATACCAATTTCTCCAAACGGTACTCGGGCGAAAAAACAAGTACAAACACGAAATGTGGACCAAGAAGGGTGGGCTTGGAGCTGCTGATCAGATAAGAAGGAACCGTCCAAATAACATGACACTTGACAACTGGAACAAGCTAGTTGATTCTCGGATCGACCCGAAGAAGGCCCACGGGGCGGAGGTCAATTCCCGCAACAGGTTGGCTAACAAAATAGTGAGCTTGCAGGGATCACGTTCTTTGGCTCAGAGTAGACATCGATATGTAAGACTTTCTAATTATATATATATATATATATATATATATATATATATATATATATATATATATATATATATATATATATATATATATATATATATATATATAGTTCTTTTATATGCATATGGTGTTCAATGAGCCGTCATTAAATTGATTATTTTATATTCTTATCTATATACAGTATCCAAGCCTCATTCAGAGCTATTATGATCTACATACGAAGGAGGGCATTTGGAGGGACGATGGATCCAAGGCACTATATGTAAGCATAGTTCTTTTCAAGAACACGCACTTAAATAAAACATAATGTATCACGACTCATAGATTAATTTCTTGTTTTTTGAAAACCACACAGGAGGAGATGCTCAGGTTGCAGGCACTTGGGACCATGACTGACCAGGAGATTTTAGCGCAGGTCCTTGGGGGAAAGCAGCGAGGACATCTCCCAGGTATTGGCAGAAAGATCGCTGGGGTCGAGACCTCGACTGTGTTCGGATCGCAAGACAAAGGCACTCCATTCTACTCTAAGCGAGAGATGAATGAGGTCATGAAGAATTATCAAAACGATCTTGCTGCCCAACATGAGGCGACCTGAAAAACAAAATGAAAAGTTCCAGGTAATGGTCGAGTTCCTTTCTCAGACTCAAGGTGTGTCACAGCTTGCTACCATGTTCCCTAGTTCTACTACTGAGGTGGGTTCCACGAGTGGGACCACCTCCGCGAGCGAGGATCCTTCCCCGAGCAGGAATGTGGATCCTTATTCTAGCGGGAGCCTTGATGGAGATGATGAGGATGATGGGGATGTTAGCTAGGGACCTTGTTTCTTGTTATGTTATTTGTCATTGTCTATGGATTTCGGATATTGTTGGCTTTTGTTGCATATTTAGGCGCATAACTATGTTTTAGGATCTATGCACTTTAGTTGAACTTCTTTAACCTTTGGTATGTAATTTTGGCGCCTAACTATGTTTTAGCAATATAACTATGTAGCCGAAATTCTAATATTGTTGAATCCTTTAGGCATATAAAGTTTATTTTATTCTTGTGCGGATTTGTATTATTTTGTTGCACAATTATGGCAGCATGCTGCTGCATTGTACAGGGAGATTTTTTTTGGAAAATTTTTGGAAAAAAATCTGGAAAACCTACATAATCCAGCAGCATGCTGCCAAAATTGTGCAGTAGGCTTTGGAGAGGACATGTCCTCCCTAAAGGTCCTCCCCAAAGAAGTGGGCCACAGATGTGACACATCAGAAATTCTGTATAAATAAATATTAAATAATTAATAAATTTAATTAATTAATTAATTATAATTAGCTTAAAGGTTTTAGAAAGGACTTATAGGAAAGACATGTCCTCCCCAAAGACACGTGGGCCCAGCTCATGAACTTGACTATGAGAAATGTGGGCCCGGTGTGGTCATTCCTAATTAGTTAAAATTGCCGTCTCTAATGGCTTTCATGACGGGGCGTTAGGGATGACAAGATGGGTAGGACATGTCGCCTCTAATGGGCCTTTAGTGACAACATGTCATCTCTATAGCTTTAAAATCGTCCTCTCCAATGGCATCAATTGTCGTAGTGTGTATGTCACTTGTTAGTCGTAGTTTTCCAATTCTTTCGATTGTTCTGATAGATTGACAAAAGTATTTTCTATAATTGTCAATGAATTTCAGATTCCTATTGATTTATCTGTTGCATTAAGTTTGAATAATAAAACTCGATGAGGTCAAGAGAAGAGATACTCGATGATTTTAGTGTTTTTCATTGTTTTACTAGTTATTTCTCTTCTATTGTGCTGGGACATGAGAGAAATTAGAGAATTTCACTTTTAAGGTCTTAATGTTTGACTTCAAAATGTGAAAGTCAACTGAGGTTTTCCTCTTTAAAATACTTGCATAGTACTAAAGAATTTCTATCATTTTTTACCATTCAGTTCATTATTTACTGGTTCATCATTTTGTTATTTTATTATGTACTTTCTGACTTATTACAGGTATACTGGACATTGTTCAACACCACTGCATTTTCACTATTTGGGGCCTATGCGCATCTGATTTACAACATAGGCATTTGAATAACAACACTTCTGTTTGTCACAAGCATCTTTTTGCTATCCCAAATTCTGCCACGAAGGGAGGTATCTCACAACATATACCGATGATACGTAGATATGCAGGTACAGATCACGTGACCAAAATAACCGGGTCAACACTGTATCACATGCAGGAGAGTCGAGCACTCATCGTCTAACTATACCTACAGACTAGTATCACTAACTTAAACGGGTAACGTATGAAGATAATAACATGGCTAGCCTTGCGAGGGCGTCAAAGGAATACGTCTCGGGAGGTGATTCCCCTACTGGTAACTCATATTCTTCATATGGTTTTATGCCACATATCCGGAGTCAGAGCCGAGGTTTCTATGATAGGGAAAAGAAAGTATCAAGAATGAAGTAATATTCCTTTTAGGAATATCTCATTCTTATCATAGGGTATTGAGAATCATTCAGAGGGAAAGAAGAGAATGTCGGGTGCCCTTTTCTTCGTTCTGAGAGTTGCTATTTATAGGAAAGAAAGATTCCTTTTATACTTCGTAATCATTACGAGAATATATTCCATTCATCTGTTTATCTCAATATGCATATATTCTGCGAAACCTAATGATATATAATATACATTTTGCGGGACCCGTTTGTTATAAATATTATTGTATATTCATGAGAATAAATTCCCTTCATCCGTTTATCAAATATGCATATAATCTGTGTGACCCGATGATATATAATATACATTTGGCAGGACCCGTTTGTTATAATTATTATGGTATATCATCAAGCTCCCATTCATATGTTTGTATATGCACATATGTAAAGATATGAATTTAAAATTCTTATTTAATTTTTATTTTTATAATTTAGGACCTTGCGATGATATTTGTAGTAGGAATTCCTGGTGTAGTAAAGTTTATAATACGTATAATATCAAACTATAAATAAATTTACTAAAAATCCTCGAGGACAAAGATTTAAAGTAAAAATCTACAAAAATATCACACGTTTAACCGGTAAGTGATTACCGGGTCGTTTTCCCAAAGATTTATGAAATTGAGACCTCGTTTGTTATTTGGACAATGACTTGAATTGATTCGGAGATGATTGTTTGCTAAAATCCTAATAGTGAGCAAATAAATGCACAATTAAATCCAACTACGAAAAACGTTAACGGGATTAAGAAAACGCGACAAATAAGCAATTGAACTAAAATTAAACCCTAAATGCTTTTCTAAACTTTTTCTATTCCTAAATGACTATTTAAAAAGAAAATGCTAAGGAAATTCTAAAACGAGAGTGATTAGAGCTTAAAAACGAAGAAAACGAGAACGGGGATCGAATCCCGTTCTTTAAAAATTGAACTTTCAAAATATTAACCCTACGAAAGTAAATTTCAAACCTAAGCCTAGAATATGATAAAAGAAAATTTTATAAAAAAGAAAATTATTTTTTTGATTATTTTTCTATTTTTTATGATTTTTTAAAGTTTATAACAAAATTAATTCACGAAAAATATAAAACTTTAAGCTAAAAATCCTAATTTTTTTTTCTAAAAATAGCTTATGATAAGCAGGATGCAGGAAAAATGAGAAATCCTAAAGAGCTAAACTAAATAAGCCGAGAAAAATCATATAAGCACTCGAAGTGCTTATTATACTTAAAACTTAAAAAAGGGTTAAAAGGATTTAAAACGCACATTAGGACGTAAAAGTCCCAAGGGCGCAGTGGTTAGTGTGGTGTGTGTTGAGTGTTATGAACGGGTTGAGGGAGGTCGAGGTTGTGAGTTTGAGCCTTGCTCACTCACAATTTCCCTCCTTCCTCTTTTTTTATTTTTGCTAAAACCTAAAAAGCACAGTTATAAAGCAGATAAAAATAAGTTGTTTTTGTGAAATCAACTTTTTTCTAAACCACTAATAAGCTAGTTAACAGCTTAAAAATTAGACAGAACATACTTAACCATTTTTTTACTTTTTCTTTAAAACAAAATTATACTAATAAGCTCAGATAAGCTCAAACCAAATCAAATAAGCTATGACTATCCTAAAACTACCCTAATAAGCTAATTTAAACTAGAAATAAGCAGAAAGAATAAGCTATAAGCTAAAATTCCTAAAAACTCTTATACTAAAACTGCTAACAAACAAACAAACAACAACTTTTAAGCTTAATTTTAGACAAGCAAAAAGAACCTTATGAAAATCTAACTTATACCAGCTTAAAGACCAGCCAATAAGCTACTTAAAACTATAAACAAAATACATTTTGAAATTCAAATAAGCTCTGAAAAAGTTAAGTGAAAAAGCTACTTAGGCTATTTTTGATATTTTTGGTTTTTTTATGAAAAGCTAAAATAAGCTAAAAATGGAACTGAATAAGCTATACTCTACTGAAAATTAACCTAATAAGCTAGATTTAACATGAATTAAGCTAAATCTACAAACTATAAGCTAAAAATTATCAAATAAGCACTTTGGTAAAAACTGCATACCAAACAGGCCTTAAGGGCAACTTTAAGCTTAATTCCAAATAAGCAAATGGATCCTTGTGGCTATAAGCCCTACACCTACTTAAACCTTGGCCAAAAAGCTACTAAAAACAGGTCTTAAAAACTATTTTGAAAAACAAATGGACAAAGGAAAAACTATTTGAAAACAACTTATTTACTCAGCTCATGCTGAGTTCACTTTTTATTATGAAAAGACAAATTGCAAATTTAAAGCTTAAAAACAGATAGCTTAATAAACTTTTAAAAGCAAAATAAGCTAAATTGATTACTCTTATCCCTAAATCTACTGTGAACAAAATTTTGTAAATTCTAAAAACTATTTTTACATGCTGAAAATTGATCTGAAATAAGGGTCATTTTGTCTGTTTTAGGCTGATGATGCGTTGACACATTTATTTAATCAAACTCAAAACATGTTTGATGCAGATAAGAGACTAGTTTTAAACTACTAAAAAACACTTAAAACCAAGAACAAATGAAGCTAATTTCAATACCTAGAAAGATTTAAATCTAAAAATGCACTTTAAACTAAAATTAATGATGACAAAATTCAAATTAACATAAAATAAAATAAAAAACTAGCAAACTTAATAAAAAAACTAGATTAGCCTAACTAAGCTCCACATATCCTACACTTTTAACTCAAATATGAGATTTAATATTGAAAAGCTATCGACCAATTGGCCTCAAGCAGTATAACTTAAGTTAGTATTGCTTGACCCATACACTCCTTAATTTCAAACTCAAGTCTCATTTTTTTGCTTATTAATAAAAATAAGAATTTATGATCAAAGTCTAAATACCAGATATCTTATAAGCTGCTATCAAACTTAATAAGTAAATTTTTACTTACTAATTAATCAGAATGTTAAGTACTTGATTATGATTTTTTTTTTGGGTTTTAACTGTTTTAAGACAAATAAGTGAAAAATAAGTTCTTATTACTAAATAAGCTAACATATTAAGATATTCTAACTAACTATTTTAATCATTAAATAGCTTTTATAAACAGAAGTATGATTTTTTTAAACTCTGTAATAAGCTAAAATGAAATTTTAAGCTAACAAAAATGTAAAGTGAGGACCTACAACTGCTTTGCACAAATACAAGGCGTATAAATGCTCTTTTTGAGCTATCAACAAGTCCAATTATCAATGATAAGTATGGTTATGGGTCTGGAAGCCCTTCGATTTACTGGCTTCCTTCCTATTAGCTGAGGTGATTTATAGGGTGGAATTAAGTGTCAATAAGCTCATTAAGCTTTAAGAGCTTTAATGAGAATGTTGCTAGCTTAGGTAGTGTAAATAACAGCTTATTAAGAGCTTAAAAGAATAGTTGAGAACTTATTAAACCATTTTGCTTTTAAAGTAAACTGAATCCAACACAAGATTAAAAGTAACTTCAAATTTTATTAATGAAATATGAATTACAATGCTTTTAAACGAAGATTACAAAGACTTAATTGACTATAAACTAGAAAATTACAATAAGCTAAAACTATTTTTAAACTACTCCTAAATTAAGCTAGATGATTATGTGAGTGAAGAAGGTCTTGTATTTATAGCAAGAGTAAATGCTTCTAGGTCTTCACACGCTCCTCTCAATCCAAACCCTTCATTCCTTGCAATCATTAGATCCATTGTCTTAGCCGTTTGATCAAAAATGTAATCACACGGATTGCGAGCGTGGCATTCCTTATGTCAGAGGTCTTGTGCTTCTTTTGGCTTGTTTTTAGTGTAAATTTCCCATCAAGGTGTGTTTCTTTTGAGTCCACCGTGTCTTTCCTTGACCTAATTGGCCAATCATGAGCCTCTTGTGATGTCTTTGATGCTGACAAGGAGCTTGGTACTTGCATCTTCTTGTGGCCATGTCAATTTGAGCTTGGGAGGGTTAATTGCATTTTAATTAAGTTAAAATGAGAAGGGTGAAATGGGGGAGACGGTGAACAGTAAAACTGTTTTTCCCGCCCCCCAATTTTATACGTTTGTGTTTGACTGAGGGTTATTGGGTGTTGACTTGGGCTTTTCATTTATAAAAGAATTGGGCCGGGTGAAGGGTTAATGGACTTGGTGAATTGGTAAAGGGTTTATAGATTAAGGCTAACGACCGTTAGTCTTTTATTAACAAAGGACTAACGGTGTTATGAATTTAAGGGCTTTTGGTGAAAATGGTTTAACATTAAGGGTTATTTGGGTATTTTGAAGGTTTTGTCTTTTTGTGGGATGACCATTGTTTGACCAAGGTTGACTTTGTTGACCTTTGCTAGAAACTTCCAGCTCTTGTGCACTCTATCCGTTCCCGTGTTCGTGTTTGCCCGGTTTTGACCGTTTTCTTGTGATTTTTGCAATATCCGTACCTACACATCACAAATGACAAAACAAGCAATATACAAGCATAATTTGCACAATTTAATCATTTAAGGGCCATTTTTGGTATAAAAAGGATATGTGATTTCTCACATATCAAAATTCCCCAAACTAAGTGATTGTCGTGTCCTCACGCAATGTTTATATGCCTAACCAAAAATATCCTCAAATCTCCTAAATAATCCTTTGAAAAGTAGCAAAGTCTTTTGTGGGGAGAGTTTAGAAATCACAAGTTTTAAAACACCCCGTTTTCCTATTTTCAAAACTTTTTCCATTTTTATGATTTTTCTAATTTACAACTTACAACTTATTCATGTGTGACATAATGTATTGCTTTCATTATTCATTGATAACTTTTAGGATCACGAAACAAAAAGCACAAAAAGTGTCCAAATGGATAAATTCATCATCCCCGACTTTCACCTCTCCAAGCCAAGCTTAAAAACAAGATCATTGCAAAATACAAGTTATGATGCTAACACTACTCATAAAAGCTAATTGTGTACTTACTTTTCCTCCCTTATTCCTAATTTCCTCTAAGGATTTTATTATTATTATTGGTGACAAATAAATTATGTTCTTTTTAATAAAGTAAACCTGGTTTAGACTATTAATAGCTTGAAATCCTTTCCTAAAGAGACGATGTGGTGAGAATAAGGTCTACATTAAGGTTCTAATTTCGTATGATTTAGGGGTTATCCTTTTTATTTCATCCGCAACAACTCAACTTCTGAGGTCCAGAGCGGAGGTTTATTTAGATAACCATAGAGTTGAAATTTGGCTTTATTATTATTATTATTGCAACATTATTAAACCTCGGTCCTTTAGAAGGCTGCAACATCGGTTGTGAGCCGGCAAGATGCAACAAACATATTTCGACCTCGGTAATTTCCTCGACCTTTTAGAAGGCTGCAACATCGGTTGTGAGCCGGCAAGATGCAGCAAACTTTTATCAGTCTCGGATTATTATTACTATGTGCCTTATTTAGAAGACTACCACATCGGTTGTGAGCCGGCAAGAGGTAGTAAACTTTTATCAACCCACAGTTTTTATTATTATTATTATTACCTCCACCCTTTAAACGACTGTCACATCGGTATGCGAGCCGACCATGATCCAGAAGTCTTATTTCGGCTTCGGTTTATTTCATAATAATTATTATTATTATAGCCAAATTTCAAGTCCTGTGGTCTTTTAACAACTGCCACATCGGTATGCGAGCCGACCATGGTCCAGGAGTCTATTTCCCCACAACACTGACAAAACCTCGATGTGTACCTTACTTTCACCAGAAGGAATCTCTACGAAGTGATCTAAACTAAGAATCGCAAAAACCAAAGAAACTTTATTTATTCAACAATTATATAACGTTTATTAAGCTGATGGGAGCAAAAGCCACAATTAACACTTATGAGCCTTAAAGAAATCCAACTATTCTATGTTTAGCATCAAAACTTATACTCTACTCTATCATCTCTTGTTCTTCACAATTTAAAATTTCTAATAAAGAAACTCGTGAATACTTAGCCTAACAAATCGATCTTTGCATATTTAAAATCAATTATGGGAACTTGCAAAGTCTTGACTTTTTTAAGCTAGACTTGCGTTTTATAGCTCCTTGTATAAAAGATTAGCAAAAATCAATCTATTTAAAGTTAAGGAGAAAGCTAAGATATAAAACCGGTCGGGTCAAAATTTACTTTTCGTTCTCACCAACGGAAAGCCTACATTCGTGTCAACTATTTTTTATTCAACTAACTATATTTTTCAACACACATTTTTTTTAGATATGAACAATAAACTAGATATTAAGACTTAAAAATTAAAAATTTTTGTGGAAAAAATGGGGTACGTGAGAACAACGGGCAAAAGTAGGTAAGATCATATCGAAGATATACTACCCCATACTAAAATTAAACATTGTCCTCAATGTTTCCTAGCCTAAGGCTTAAAAACCCCATACTAGAACTCAAAAAGTCGAATGCATAATCCAAGCATGGAGAAAGTATCACAAAAATCTCAAGCCGTTTATCAAGTATGCTAAAAGATAAATGTTAGTCGATAATAATCTAGGATATCGGATTTCCCCAAACTAATTGCAAGCAAAGGCTAGGAAGCTCGAGTGGACCGGGACAAAACACCGAACACGAGAGTCTTTAGAAAATTTTGGGTCAATCCTACAAACAATCACAAGCACAAACAACAAGAATCGGAAGAGTACAAGCCTCCTCACATCACAATAGAAATAAGAAAGAAGAAAAATGGATAAGCATGGGGTGCCTCCCACGAAGCGCTTTGTTTTTGGTAACCGAGTCACATAGCTTGACTCGATCCCCGAATTCATTCGTCCTTAGTCGAAAGTTGGAGGATCCTTGATACCTTGGGTGAGTAAGTCCACTCCGAAGTTATTTTTGGGGCTTTCACACGATGACCATTCACCTTAAAGTTTGGACCATCGGGTTGAGATAACTCGATGGTTCCGTATGGAAAAACTTTGGTGATGGTGAAAGGTCCTGACCAACGAGTTTTAAGCTTTCCTGAATTCTTTAGACGAGAGTTGAAGAGTAAAACTCGATCACCAACATTGAAAATGCGGTTTTTGATCTTTGAGTCGTGAAGCTTCTTCGTCCTCTCTTTATATATCAAAGAATTCTCGTAAGCTTGATCACGAAGCTCATTAAGTTCATTAAGTTGAAGCTTCCGGTGATCACCCGCGGTTTTAAGATCGAAATTAGCATGTTTCAAAGCCCAATATGCTTTATGCTCTAACTCGATAGGTAAATGGCAAGACTTCCCGTACACTAACTTGTAAGGCGTACAACCAATCGGTGTCTTAAAAGCGGTACGAAATGCCCATAAAGCGTCATCTAGTTTGTCGGACCATGAGGCACGGTTTTCTCCAACCGTCCTTTCTAGAATACGTTTCAAGCCACGATTGGACACCTCCACTTGACCGCTCGTTTGAGGGTGATAAGCGGTAGCAAGACGATGAGTGACCCCATACTTAGACATTACTTTAGCAAATTGATCATTACAAAAATGGGTCCCACGATCGCTTATAATAGCTCTAGGTGTTCCAAATCGGGCGAAAAGAGATTTCAAAAACTTAACCACTACTCGAGCATCATTTGTGGGGAGCGCCTTCACTTCCACCCACTTTAAAAGATAGTCAACGGAAACGAGGATGTATTTATTCCCATGTGAAGACGAAAATGGTCCCATAAAATTGATACCCCATACGTCGAAGATTTCACAAACTTGAATAGCGTTTTGAGGCATCTCATCTGTTATACCAAGATAATAAGCTATCCAAACACAAGATAAGCCATACCAATAAGCAAAAAGCTAGAAAAAAGATAAAGGAAAATGGAAGATTTATTAGAGAGAGAAAGTGAGGGTGGAAGATTACACACACACACACACACAAGTGAATGAAATGGTAACCAACACCCTCTCCTTGTGTGGAGAGGGTTCTTTATATACCCAATGCCAACTAGTAGGCGTATGGGCTTTCTACTTTGGCCAGGCTTGGCATATCTTGGGCTTTGAGCCCGAAACACGGACAATATTAGATTATAATCCAAGCCCATTGAACCCGACTAGCCTATTACAATACAAGACCTAGATTGACTTTCTTAGACCGATAACATTCTTGTTTGACTTAATATAATTAAGGCTAACAATCTCCCCCAATGTTGAGGTCTCTTCCTTTAAACTCCTCCGTACCACTAATGACATTCTTGTAGGAGTTTGCTTTGATTTATCATTGTCTCCCTTGACGTTGAAGATATGAATTTTGACGTTTATGCTTTGCCTTGTTTTTGGTCTTGTCTTGTTTGTAATGGCTTTGTTCATTCATGCTTTGTGATCTTGATCTTGAGCCTTTATCTTTTTGACTTTGAGTTCTTGAGATCGTTATCTTGCATCATCTTCTTGACTTGAATCATCTTGATTTGACTTCCTTGATCATCTTGTGCTCTTGACCAACATGCTCATACTTGTTACATTCTCGTTTGACATATATGATTATTAGTCTAACAATCTTCCTCAAATAGACTCTTCTTTATTTGACTTTGAGGCTCTTTGATGGCTGGGAAGTGTAGAATCAACAGTCTTGATGTTGAGCGATTGACTTTGAAAGCTTGAGTATGAGCATGTGGTTTATGAATCTGACTTTGCTGGAATGAGGCTGCAACACCGTCGTCTAA
>BQNB010192849.1:1402-11584 GCA_026074375.1 Tanacetum coccineum
GTTACAAGTGTTAAACACAAGGTGTTCGTGTTGGTCTTGGTTCGAAGAAGAAAAACCCTAAAGGGTTTCGGGTTGCATAAGTTCGGTCCAAGGGTTTTGGTTATTAGGGTTTCTCATTAATCCTAATTCGGTGCTAGTGGTGTTTCGGTTACAAGTCAAAGGTTGTTTAGTAATCGTTTTATTATACAAGGGTTGTTCGTTCGTGAAGTTAAGCCTAGCAAGCTTAATACATTCGGTTGACGTGATTGTGTGAGCAACCGTAGAGGCAATTATTTTAATTGCTTGTTTCGTTTTCTTGATCAAATTATCAAAAGGTACGCGTTTCTATTTACCTTTTATTTTGTGTTAACCATATGCTATTACTAGGTCCTATCCGCTGCGCACTCATGGCTAAACTAGTTACCTAGGTATTTAAATCCCAACACTGGCTTCATTGAGCTAATAATTTATTTCGAAAGTTAGCCAATTGTAGTGCATCTGCTTGTGATTCAGTTACTTATTTCCATTAATTGCGTTACTTCTAGGTTGAGCTTGAATATTGCTGTGTGAAGTCAGTGAATCATCGTAAACAGAAGACAATACATAGGGTTTAGGTTCACGGGAAGTTCCAAAAACCCATGTAAGTTGCTGTATCTTTATTTAGGATAATAGAAATAACATCAAAAAGTATAGAACTATAAAGAGAATTTGTCGATTTGAAAACATGTTAATCGCTTCATATAAAAATGGGCTGGTTTGCCTTCCCAAATTCTTATTCTTGTGACTGAAGTATTAGTCTATGACCCTTGAATAGAATCCACATTTAATTGATCATGTACTCTTAACTCCTTACTGTGGAGTTAGAACATACATTTTACAAGCATGAGATGGTATAGTTGCGGAGATCCCTTGATTGATTTATGAGTTGAATGCTGTAAAAAAATAATATAAAAAATAGCATTTAGTTACCACATGCTAGGATGTAAACATCTTTTTAGGATAATGAAGAACTATTTTGAAAGTGTTATCGCCCATAAGTCACGAGCTTGAACAACTGTTGTTGAATTGAGTCCTATATCCGACCAGACTTGATACAAATTTTGATAAAGTCGAGTTTCAATTTTCTCAAGTTGCATTGTAAATAACTATACCCCATAAATTGCAGGTAGACAAAATGGTCAAGCATTTAGTCTTGATGCTGCTAAACAGAAAGCCGCAGAGGTTGAAGCCGACAGAAGTGATGATCTTGACTTTGGTTTGAATTTTAGTAAAGGAAATTAGTGGTATGGTCGGTGGGGTCCCGATTCGTGTGTTTGATACTCCCGGGTTCAAATCTTCTATATTGGAGCAAAGGTATAACAGGAGCGTCTTGGCATCAGCAAAGAAATTTACAAAGCTGAACCCGCCTGATATTGTTCTTTATGTGGACCGCTTGGACGTACAGACCAGAGACCGTAATGATTTTCCATTGTTGAAGACGATTACTACTTCATTGGGCCCCGCTATCTGGAAAAGTGTTATAGTCACTTTGACACATGGCGCGTCTGCACCTCCAGAAGGATCCAACGGGCTTACGTTAAGCTATGAAATGTTTGTTACTCAAAGGTCACATATAGTTCAACAAGCTATTAGTCAAGCTGTTGGTGATATGAGAATGATGAGCCCAAGTTTGATGAATTCGGTTTCTTTAGTTGAAAACCATCAGTCGTGTAGGAAGAATAGGGATGGTCAAAAGGTGCTTTCGAATGGTCATACTTGGCGCCCACAGCTTCTTTTGATTTGTTACTCAATGAAAATCTTTTATGAACCTAATTCACTTCAGAAACCTCAAGAACCATTTGATAGCCGTAAGCTTTATGGGTTCCGCGTTCGGTCTCCATCATTGCCTTATATGTTATCTTCGATGTGACAGTCCCGTCCACACCCGAAGCACTCTAATGACCAGGATGGTGCTGATTCAGATGCTGACCTGGCAGATTTGACCGATTTTGAGAATGAAGAAGATGAAGATGAATATGATCAGCATCCTCCGTTTAAGCAATTGAAAAAAAACCCAACTTTCTAAACTGAGCAAAGAACAAAAGAAAACTTCACAGTTTTTAGCTCCACCTGTGCTCGATACTTACGGATGGGACCATGATTGTGGTTATGATGGGGTCAACCTGGAACAAACTCTAGCTATCGCCAACCGGTTTTCCACTACAGTTTCTGTTCAGCTCACCAAAGATAAAAAAGACTTCATCATCAATATGGACTCTTCAATTGCCGCTAACCACGAGGATAAAGCTTCAACAATGGCGGGTTTCGATATCCAACCGATTGGTAAACAGCTTGCTTACATCGTCAGAGGCGAAACCAAGTTCAAGAATTTGAAGAAAAAGAAAACCTCTGCAGGGATGTCGGTCACGTTTCTAGGTGAGAACGTGGTCACGGGGTTCAAGGTTGAGGTTCATATTGCACTTGGGAGACAGTACTCGATCATTAGGAGTGCCAGTACGGTTCGGTTTCAAACTGATTCTGCTTATGGAGCAAATATTGAGATTCAGCAACAGGAGCTCGATTACCATATTGGTCAAGTCCAATCGACTTTAGGATTATCGATCATTAAATAAGAGGTGAACTTGTGGTGTGGATCATGCAAAATATAGTTTATACATATTGTTTTGTTGTTGTTTCTTTTCACTTGTAGCAGTTACGATATGCCGAAAGTGTATGTGAACCATGGTTTGTATAAAGGATAGTTTGTTACAGATAATGGTAGATAGAGCATAACATATAGCTGTACATATCGTTTACATAAATGGTAGAGAAACTACAGGTACATGATACTTATACAAAAGACGTCTACAGTTGGATAGTTTGCGCATAGGTGCAGTAGGTGGCGCATACAAAAGACAACGTCTACAGGTAGATGGTTTGCGCAAGTGGTATAAAAGGTGGCGCATACAGTCATGGGTATTAAACGCTACATGTACTTGATTCAGTTATGGAGTTTTGTTTTGGATACATGTTGTGCAGGAATACATGTATGCAGTTCAGTCATCAGGTTTCATCCTTTTACTGCTTTTTGTGTTTTCGTTCTTCTCGTCTTTTCCAAACAGTGCTTTTTGCGTGGAACTTTTTGGTAAGTCGGTTTCGATTTCCTTTTTTTGCACAGAAGTTGTTTTTTGTTCAGTGTGTGTTGTTGATTGTTCCACTGGTGGTTTATCAATGTCACTTAAGACATGCATTGGTTCCATGTTTGTGGCCAGTAGGGGAGTCGGATCGGTAGGTTGTGTAACATTAAGTTGTATTGGATCACGAGACTCAAATGGCCTTACGTTCGTCCGCTACCACCATCGTCACCACGCATGTAAGGTCCTACTTTCATCAAATGTAATGCAAATTAGTTTACTAACCTTATTTTTTTTGCTAAATATTCTACTTTTACTTTGTTAGTTAGACTCTTAGATCTCTTCATGCTTTTTTAAGGTCATCAATATTCGTTGTGACATGCTTTTGGTTGCTGGTGCAGTTGGCCAGTCCCTTTCTACAAGGCCGGATATAATTGGCTTTCCATTAACTAAGGTTAGACGGAACTTCTTTGTCGCAAGTCTTTGCAGTCTCATTATTGTAGGAATTGTCATGTTTGTTATCTATGTACGTGTACGTTCAACATGTAGTTACTGCTAACCATGCCCATACAGTGTGTTATACTCTTCAACGTATGTATCCATGTCTCATTCTTTTTCTTAAGGGTCCTCGTGTTAAACTGTTTTCTAAAGAACTCTTTCAGCTCCATGTTTTCTAAAGGGTGTGCGCATACAGTGTGTTATATCTGTTCTTTGTGTGTGCTTCAGCTCTATGTACGTGGTAAACTGTTCACCATATAAATACCAAGGAAAACATAATAGTAAAAAGTCTTGACGGAAACGAGACGCAAATGACCTTGCTTCGTCTGCTGCCACCATCGTCACCACGAGTGACTAAAGATGCGAAGAGCAAAAACGGTCTCTCCCTAGGAAGCAAACAGATTAATTTCTGAAGAGGTTTGTGTCTTTTACATATCTTTTAGATTTTAAAATTTTCTGAATAATTTTTCAAGATATACTATACTTGCACTAAGTCTATTTTTCGCTCCTATTATTTTCCAGTTAAGTCAGAAAATTGAATATGACAAAGTTTCTGGGATTTGCTAGACTTGTGTCTACCACTGGTGTTGACTATGAGGTAACTTATTTTTTAACTTGCTCCCATTCTCCTTTAATATGAATAACTATATCTGCACTCTTGCATGTTAAGTTACGTATTGTTGGAAACTTAGATACATGTTGTTAATCATCTAGGCTTGAGCTCGGTTGGTAAGGATCCAGTTCGTTGCTCACGGGAAAAGATCAACAGGCAAGGGTATCAAACAACTTACAAAACAAAAAGTGCCCTGATTGAAACATGTTAGACCATGGTATATTTATACACTATGTCAAACTAATGTAATCATTTAAGAATGCACTGATTGATTATTGTTACTTTTGTATGACTATGAATGTATAAATATAATTATGTCAAACTTATTATTTCTAATTACTTATAACATTTACACGACAAGGTTCTTTATCGTTAGATTGCATAATTTGTGCATTATTTCATCAACTTTTATAATCATGCGGTCTTTTCTATTAGACTTAAACCATTTCACAAAATTATTCATGTCACCACATCTTTTAACTAAATACATGAAATTAGCCCGTCCAACAAACGGGTCATGAAGCTATCTAAAAAAAGTGTGGTGCGATGACTGAGGTAAAACTTTGACACTTATCCAAAATAGTTACATACTACAATAGACTAATCTACACAATTTTTCACATACATTACAATAAAGAGGTGGACTAAATACTAAAAGTGACTTGCTCGTGTATCAACTTTAGCACAGTCGCAATGTCGAGTCGGAAACCTATGTATACAAAAAAAGGACAGTAAAAACTTGCAATATAGTCCTTTCATTTGGATTTATTTGTTTATCACAAATCAAATATTTGTTATTATGAACATTACGTATTGTGTATGATTACAATACTTATCATGTAAACTACCTTTGCTAATCAATTATAATTAATAAACAAGATATCACACTGTATTGGTCATGAAGATATCACAAGGAGTTTGAGGAGGATCTAGCTTTGGTAGACTTAGACGGGGTTGTAGAGCTCACGGGTCTAGCTGATTCCAAAACTGTTTGGTTGTCTGCTCATTAATAGGTCACAGTAGTATAAAATTAATATCAGAATTTATGACAATGAAACTCATAAGGTGCCAATAGAACAAAAATACTCTTAAACCGTCTTAAAGTTTCTAAAAAATCCATCACGTTGTGTTAAAAATCCAACAGTTACACGGTTAAACTAAAAAAAACCCGAAACAAACATATATATATATATGAAGGTTAAAATAAAAAAAACAAATATCCGTGAGAATGATACACTAAACATCTTTTTTTTAAGTTCTCGAAAATTTCCACAAGATTAAGTATGTTGGTGCATAAAACTTTTGTAAAGAAAGTTTTTCTAATTTTGAGTTTTTATTCGTTTTTCTAATGCACAAAAATCGAATTTTTAATGCACAAAATTTTTTGATACACAGAATTGCATTAAATCGTTTTTTTTGCATTAAAAATTCATTTTTATACCCAACTTCTTTTGACTTTTTGCATCAAAATTTTATTGCGCATCAAACTAAAATAAGTTGAAATTTTTGTGCATCAAAATTTTTTTGTGCATCAAAAAATTTTTTTGCATTAAAAAAACATATATATACTCAAAATTATAAAAACTTCCTTCACAACTTTTTTATGCACCAACATACCCGATCTTATGGAATTTTTTCAGAATTTTTCGAGAACTTAATTAAAAATATTCCCTTTTTATCCTTCTCACGGATATTTTTCTTTTTATTTGATCTTTATCCTATATACATGTGTATGACATGAGTATAAAACTTCAAATACACTAAAATTCAAAAATTGTTCAAAAGTCCAAACATATACAATAAAACATAGCAGTTCAACTACATGAAAGTTTAAATATAAACATAATAATTCAATTACTTCAAACTTCAAACACAAATACTATATTGATGCGTGATCCTCGTCTTGTTCGTATTGTTCGATGATTTGAACTTCATCAGATGCATATTCAATTTCCTCGTCTACTTCAACCTCACTCTCGGACTCTAACTCTTCGCCATAAACTCTCGTAATCTAGCACTTGTCCGAGTTCTAATACTTCATTCGCACCCATATCGGCACCAACTGTCTGCCATGGTAGTCCAGGCTCACCTACATCTTCATCCACATCACCCTCAACAATCCATTCTTGAGCCTCGCTTGTTGCGCAAAATGTACTTCATGATCTCTCGCTTTTCTCTTTTTGTTCTTCTTCATCAGATTTGCATTAAACTGGACATACACAAGATTGTTCATTCTAGATGCATCTAATCTATTTCTCTTTTTTGTATGTACCCCTTCAAACATGCTTTAATTTCTTTCACATCCTGACGAACTAGTGGTTAAAGAAAGTATCCTCATGGTAATCTTTTTGAGATTCGTAGTTGAGCCACCATACATTGACCACCACCTTGCTGGAATGTAAAATGCATGACAGGATCAAACTTGCATAAAATTGACGATTTCTAAATTTTGTAAAAATAAATAGATGATATATAAATTATAAAATGTACAATGCATTACCAGGATCAAACTTCTCATCATTCTCCACTAATTGCAATAGCCCGACCAAACTTCTCATGTTTATCCTTGTACTTTGGAAACTCACGCAATAAGATTTCGTTCTGCATATTAAAATATTTTCCAAATAAAGTATCAACAAGATCAACAACCGGATCATTCGCATCATCATCCTTCTGGACCTCCAAACTGTTATAAAGATAATACGGGTTTAAAATGTTGGCACTCATATGTAGTGGTGTATCAAGCCTACCAGATGACTTTCTTGACATGATATCCAAAATAGGGGCCGTATGCTTTTTCATTATTGTTCAAAGCATCCATGATTTCTTGTTTCGCCTTTTTAAGCTCACCATATCTAAACATATTATTTTACTTTGATCATCTTTTCTTTTTGAATAACATTAGAAATATTACTTTGTTTTTTCTTCCCCTATCCGAAGAATCTTCGAATGTTGCAAATCTATCAATAGGACCAAAACGCGTAGGTGACTTCAATTCCCCAAATGACTACAAGGCCACAATAATAAATTCGAATTTTAAAAATCACTAACAATTAATCATTCGTAGTGTGTGAATTAATATGTTTGATTTTGGGAATTAAGAACAGGTTTGAATTTTCATAAATTAAACAAGCAGAGTTTAAAATCAAAGGCATTTGGTCCAATGGTATGGAGGTTTTACCCTCCTAGGCAAGGTCTCATGTTCGAGTCTTGTCTAGGGCGATAGGGGTTTCCTCCCGCGTGTGTAAAGGGAAGGGTGCCATTGCCTTCTGGGCTGGACCCAACCTGGTTGTGTGGGCTCGCTACGCCTTCTGGGCTAGGGGCCATGTAGCCACAAATTGCCGTTCCAAAAAAAAAAAGTAACATATCTTTGCATCTTCAATTGACCACAAAATAAGAGAAATGCTACACTCACAAAAAAATTAAAAAATCCACACAATGTGGCAAGGAAATTTGACCAATAATGTTTTATGATACCTTGTATTTCATCTATCTCATTCATCATATTTGCATGACACTGTATGTGTGAATTTTTTTTGTATAACTTGTGTGTGAACGGTTTTGCTCTGAAATAAAAACTGTATCTTCGTGGATGTGGTATGAATGAGAATTGGGGCTCACAAATGAAAGAGAACCTAATTTTAGGTAGAAAAAAATGTTGACTATAGTCGACCGATTAGGCCGGCTTTGACCAGACCGATATTTTACCCGATTAGCCTAAATCGACAAGGTATATAGCCGATTACCTTGTAATCGCCGATTACCTTGTAATCGCCGATTACAAGGCCGCCTAGGCCAATTTTTTGCAACACTGGTATTGCATCACTCAACTACTATATAATACAAATTTCTAGTGACTAATATTTCTTTTTAAATGTATGCACATTGTAGCACAAACACGATTCAAGCAAAACAGTTCCACTTCGGTCGAATGTTTTGTAGATTAAATGTTCTAGACACCATTAGAGGTGACTAAATGGGTGAGTTGGTTAACGGGCTAGTTTAGTACATGTCAAAACATGTCTTCTTGGGTTCATGAATTCAATCATATATTCATCTAGTTTAGGCAACCTAAAAGTTGTTCCACTCAAAGTTGCATCAACTATCAAGAGCATTCATGAATCATGTCATAGTTTATGAATCACAAATTTACGTTTAAACATGAATACAACAAAATATCTTACCTATCATTTTCTTTTAATGCATATTGAGTTATCACTAACAAAATATATAAAAATTAATTAACTCTTAAGAGTATAATCAAGCTTTTGGAGGGCACAAAACTAACATGTTTCCTAAATTTCACTAACCTAAAATGCAGATTGCAATCAACATCACTAAGAGGTCAATTCTATAAACATAACTTATTTATCCACCTTAAAAGTAAAATTTTGAAACTTTATTTTATTTAAGCATTTGATCGAACACCCGGTGTTCAACACATCTTTTATCTCAGCCAAAGTTTTTTGTCAAGTAAGATGTGATTTGAACATAAGGAATAAATCGAAATGAAGATTAAAAAGTTGAAAATAAAGGATTCACCTTCAATTAAACATTGTTTCCAAGCATTCACATCTTCAAAAGGCGGAGGAAGAACTCAGAAAAGCAAATGATAATCAATAAGAACGAAACCATAGAATCAATCGAGCTTATAATCATGACACACGACAAGTACACTCACTGGATTGCCGAAAGTTAAAGAAGACAATGAAGATTTTTTAAGTTCAAAGATTAATTTGTTGATAAAATTTTGTAAATTGGAGACGAAAGAGTTGAGAAACATATACCTTGATTTGCCAGTAGAAGATTGGAGCGTGAATAACTAGGCCACCTCACTCTTCATCAATCGGTGCATAGTTTCATACTTTCATGCTTTTAGGAAGACAATTCAAAATAACAAAGGTATAATATACTACATTTTTAAAATAATAGTTAATAGTGACATCATCAATTTATATTCTTTTACAGTAATTTATTTAACCAATAAAAGAGTTTCACCAAAACTACGATGACATATGCAAAAAATCATTCTTTAATACTAGCTCCATTCTAAAATAATTTGTCTTTGACAAAAACTACATAGTTTAAGAATAACATAATTATTACTGCTTTGTTTCTTTTACTTTTTGCACAATGATATTTTTACCTTAACTAATTAATTAATTTATTTTTTGAAGTTTGTAATATTAATTCCAACCAATGATAATAGGGTAGACTTTATCAAACTTTTCTGTCTATATTTAGTAGTGGACAATTAAATTAGAACATACCATAAGAAAACGTGGAATGTTAATTTATGACAGAGGGAGTAGTATTAAGAGTTTTTTTTTTGCAATTGTAGTGTTTTAAAAAAGTATTTAGCAAAAGAGGAAAGTGAATATGGGCTGTCTTACATGTGACACCGTTTAAAATCAACAAATATCACATCATTTTAATTACTATTTTTTCAAAATTGTAGTTGTGGAATTAATATATGTGTAGTGAAATGCTTTTTAATAGTGAATTAAATCAAACCGTTGTTGAATATAGAACTAATTGGTTAGCTTAGAGAAACACCCAATAATATGATGAAAGAAGAAAATGTATCAAAGTGAATCCAACTTTATTGATGTTGTGATGCAATCAAAAGAAAACATTAATATTGTGAAAGACATGATACAAATGCGGTAAATTTAACCTTTTTCTTGTTAAAATAACGTAATTTATGAAAGTTTTGCATTTAAGTTTAGATGTAAGACAACTCAATATTCACTTTCCTCTTTATATTCTTAAAGTATTTAACGAAGTATTTTGTGTGAAAGATAAGGGTATTAGGCTACTATTAGCAGCCATTCATGAATCATCTTATCACAAATATGTTGTTATTTTTCAACTTAATATCAAATTATAAATAATAATAAAAAAAAGGATTAGAATCCTCTCAAGTTGAGTCAAACATGATACATCATGTTCACCAATCACAAATTAGTTAAATGTATA
>BQNB010192852.1:0-10381 GCA_026074375.1 Tanacetum coccineum
CATCTATCCATGGTAAAGCCCATAGTTTGACCTACCTTAATCATCTCGTCAAGAATATCTAATATAGAGCCTCCCTCCTTTCGTATGTCCCTGATAACCCTACCATCTGACTGAATGTTAATATCAGATTTCTCCACTTCCTCAAAAACACGCGAACTACAATGATCTGAATTATGATGAGAACGAATACATTCTTCTCCTTGAACTTCTTGTGCTTCTTGTTCAAAAGTAACATTAACTTTTTCAGGTGTAAACCCTGGCGGATAAGGGATGCTAGACTCCATGCCAGAATTACCAACTTCCTTTTTATGCCTATTAAGTAAATCGTAAATATTGAAAGGGTCTTTAGAAACCTCCTTATCATTAAGTGTCTGATCAACTTCATTATCATGGTCTTGTGCGTCCCCATTATCCCCGAAAAAAGTATCAGATACTGCTTCACTATCACTCTCTTCTCCTTCGTTGTTAACAGTATTATCCACAACATTAACATCTGCTTCATTCTTAACGGATTCGTCAAACATGTGCCATTTAATAATCATCAGAAGCTATTGATCCTATATTGCTACGTAGTACGTAGTAATAATTATGGTCACGAAACTTTATTGTTTTATCTAACCACAATTATTATCGAATCAAATACATCAATGTCGCAGTTTAGCTTTGATTAATTAGTAGCGAATGTATACTCTCGAGAGGATAATGTGATTCCAGAAAATCAGCAATATATTTGTGTTTTGGACTTTGTGGATGACTAATATAAGTAGAAATACGAATAAGAAACTACATTCTCAATATTTAATAAGTACAATTTGTTCTTACAACGAACAATGTCTATTTAATTTTTACAAAAAGTTATTTATCTCTAACAAAACCTGATAACTTGATCAGTGAACACGATACTCCAATAATGCAATAGTAATATAATGTTCACCCAAAACTCCAAAAGTAGTAACAATATTGGTGAATATTTCAAGGGGGTCAAATCAGGGTTGATAGATTTTTATTTGGGCAAAAACTAGATGACAAAAAACAAGGTGGCACCAAAAAAAATGTTAGGATATGTTCTGATATGTAAAAAGTTAATATGTAAATTATACTGGATTTTTATATTGAAACGAGGCTTGTCGACACCCGTGTTTTGCATCGGGTTTAGTCTGTGGGCAAAATTTGATTGTTAAGCTACTTTCTTCATTTGAGCACTGTATGAAATTCCTGATGCACATTTTGTTGAGGGCATTATTAGTTTTGGTTGTTTCAGCATCTGACATAGAAACGGTTTGCTTACCAATTGAACTAAGTGGCTGCCATGTCTTTGGTCCGTTAATGTAACGGATTTTGTATTTTATGGTTGTTTAATGGTTAAAATATAATTGCAATGCAAGAGTTGTGTGCGAAATGTGTTGTATCGTTGGGTTTGTGAAATGACTTATGTGATGCACACGGATGTTGGCAACAATAATCAATGTTTTAGTTGTATAAAATAACAATGACAAAATATGTAATATAATCGATTCCAGTACATGAAAGAAAAGTCGAAAGTCACTAATAACCTAGCCCGCCTAAGCCGTAAAATAAGCAAATAACATAAAGTGATAACGGGGTATATCTTTTAGTGTGCGAGCCCCTTCTCTAGCCTTCTCGTAAGCTGAATCTTTTTCAATCCGCCCGCATGTGTCACGTTTTTCGTCGTTGTTGTATGCCACTTCTTTTGCACGTTGTGCTGCGTCTTGCGCAATTTTATCCTTTTCAAATGGCTGCATCTTTGACATCATGCAGCAAATTTGGTCGTTTTTGCCTTGTCATGCGCATCCTTCGCAAATTCAAAACTTTCTTGCAGTTATTCCTAACACATCAATTGGTACTGATATTAGTTACTTTATGTGGCACGACAGAAAGGTGCCAAAGAACAAAAGATATGAAACTTAAAAGCCTGAATAATTGTTAAATACATCAAGTGTTTTGGTTTACATGTGCATTACAAAAATTTATAGTCTACTGTCCACCTCTTCCTGTGAAATTTTCCAGCAAGACGTTATTCTACAATTCACCCTTGAGAAGTCCACCACCTGTTAACAACCCAGCACTTTATTCGTTTACAAAGACATACTAACTGAGTTTCTCATTCTAAAGTAGAAAGTGAAATCATGATATAACAATGCATAATATTTTTGCGCCGTTATGGTAGTGGAGTAGCGCACGTTTGTATTGCGACACTTAAATAAACTGCTATGGCTTACGCAAGGTACGGGGACATTGGTCGTGTGGAAACTGGTTTAGACTCGGATGGCGTTTCAGTGGCAATTATTTTGGTTTTAGGAACAGGTGCAGTTCAGGTGCAGGTTGAGGTGCAGTTTCAGGTTCCTTATACGCATTCACATGTAAACATAAAGGTAATGAAAAAGTAGAAATTTCTTACAGTGGTTAGACGTAAACATGGATTTACTACACCTTATGCTATGTAAAGTAATTTAAATGAAGAAAGTATGTACCTTAGGCTGTAAAGGTACATCACGTTTAGATGGTATTTTTGTTAAAAGGTCCCCAAATGGGGTTACTGGTGTCGTTGTTTCTGCAACTACTTCCAGTACTTTACAATATGAGAGAGTTGAGTTTTCAGCTATAAATGCAAGGAATTCTGCCACCTGATAGGTTGGTCAGGAACACAAAATAGAAGTACAACATAGAAGTACGACAATACTGATATCAATCTTTTCCTTACCCATGTGAAATAACAAAACAAACAATTAGCATCAGTCGTAAAAAAACTTGTTAGATACACAATATGTACATATACAGACCGAACAGAACAATATAGCTAAAATCATACAAATACAGTAATAACAAACAATTGCACAGTTAAATGGTTCATTTATGAGTAGCAATAATATATATACATATCATAACAACTACACCTTTAATTACTAAAAAGCTACTAATATTTTTAGAATGTCATGTTAAATTCGATGAATTGAAAGAAATATAAATATAGCAAATTCATTCTAAAAACAGCAAACAAATCTCTTTTGGAGTCAGAAAATAATTACCCAAATTAGACCCCCACCGCCTGCACACATCCCTTAAACACGTCCCTTGAACACACTCCTTGAAGACACGCACTGAACGAACATCGCCTGAACCCAGTCACTGAACTCGCCCCCTAAACCCAGTCACTGAACTCGCCCCCTGAACACAGTCAATGAACTTGCCTCCTGAACACACCCACCCCCTGACCAAACCCACTGAAAAGTTTAAGCCCAACAATGTCCGTTTTGGACTCTAATTTTCATCACTAATCGACTTTTTAAACCTTTTAGTTACATGATCGTGCCTTTCTGGTATTGCAAACCATGAACCGTCGGTTGAGAATTATCAACTACCGGTTATGCGCATTTGTATAAAAAAAATCAAGTGCTTGATGCATAACTTACTTGCTAAAGCTTCTCTTATACCTTTATGTTGTTGGAACTGCATCTCCTGATGTGTTACATTTTCCTGCTAAAAACATCTTATGTTGAAAGTCTACGCTACATATCCCATTGTAACATATTTGGATGCAGTTTCGTAACACATATCACTAAAGCAGGTAACATGCTACCATTCACCTGTTAAAGACAAATGAAACAACATATTATAAAGTTATGATGGTACAGTTCACAGCTGGACTTACAGGATTTTTGGAAGCGTAATTTCAAAGCGATTTACTTATTTTAAGAATATGTCAAATGTGTGGGAACGGCAAAAAGAACCAAAGTGTATTTAGTTCAAAGTTTGTGTAAAATTTAGATTATTATTAAAATGATAAAGTATTTGTAATCATATCTATTTTATAAAATTATAAAAAAATAGACAAATAGTCTGGGATGATGCAAGTGACATGACCTGTTTCGACCTATCCAAAATTTAGGAGCATGAAAACATATATATAACTGACATAGATAAAGCTTCTTTCAATTCACCCACATGGCCACCTCTTTTCTATCTGAAACTTTCAGCTCACAAAATGCTTCTGAACAACTCCTTTTTTTGGTTTCCTCGCCATCGTCGCAATCAAGACATCCTTAGCACTAACCAATGCCGGGAAGGTCTGCATTCATCAACATTACAGGAACCAACAATCAGGTCAAACTAAATAACAACATATATAATTGCTATACATATTATCTCAACATTATCCGAACCTCATTGTATTTGTACACTGTTGGGAATTAAAAGTCTTTATACTTAGTACTGCCAAGCCAAGAGTTAGTACTGCTCAAGTTACAACTGCCAGTACTAACCAGTTAGTACTGCTAGAGTAAGTTAGTACTGCCAGTACTAACTTAAAACTGCTGAAGAACTTAAGACTGCTGAATGGAGATTAAGACTACTAAAGAGATAAAGACGTGTCAAGTGATTTGTATTGACTTATTCAGTGTATATCTTATTAAGTTAGAAGATTTTAAGTTATCTATTAGAATTATAAAAAATTTGTAGTTATCTTGTAAAGGACTCCTTGGTGTATAAAAGGAGTTCCTAGGTTATGGACACAGATACACATTCAAACGTTTTTGATATGCAGAAAAAGAAAAAAACTCATTTAAACTAAACATATGGTGTGTAGTTGAGTACAGAAACCATATGAAACAAATATACTTACTTCAGTTCCTAACTAAAACTTATTCTAAAGAACTTTCCGTGGTAGTTTAAGTATATTCCCATTATCAAAAAACTAAATATATGGTATCGATTAGGAATTGGAAATTCATTTACTTTATGTTTATGAAAGTAATATGCGTTATGTCTCGAAAAAGATATCAACTTGAACCATGTAATATCGACCTGGGTGGATACGATTCCCTTATAAAGATCTTTAATAAATAATTAAACAATTTCCAAGCTAGACTTATAAACGGATGAAATATAGCAAAGTAGTCATTTACATCAAGATTTGACGACACAAAGCAATGAAAAAGTATCTATGATTTGGAAGCTTACACATTCTGGGTACTGAATGGTTCGATAATACTGCCCTCTTTTAGCCTCGCAGACCTAATGGTGTGATCATAGCTTTAATAAACTTACATCCAAAGAATTGATGAAAAATTCTCTATCCATGGAACTACTCTTGTCACGGTTTTGCTTTGCCCTCGTAGCAACCCTTACACACATTGAATCTGGTCCATTGACTCTCTCTGTGTAACCATCCCGAGTCTATAGTTTCAGTATCTAGGTAGTTGAAAAAAATGTTATAACAATAGGCATAGTTATTAACCAACATATGAAATTTCCATTACTATCAATATATTTAAGTTTTTCTTTCAAGTTCATTAAAGAAACTAAAATCACTCAATCCCTTGTTAAAGGAGTTACCTCTTTCCATTATTTTGGAGGCAAAATGGATCTTGAATGCCCATTTGAACATGACCACTATGCACTCCATTTTTGTTAAGTTAAATTTTGGAACGTCCCATCAGATACCCAATAACGTTTATTGGAAGTAACCACTGTAATATTCATATACTCCACTTCAGCAAATTCATTTTTGCCATTCTTTGTGTGAACGTTACCCATAATTGCAGTGGCAATACCGGTCATAAACGAATCCCACATAAAACAACTCTGCAAAAAAAGATATAATTTGTCAAGATACAATATGTTTTTGTTATGAATGCATTCAAGGCTATTACCTCATAGAAATGATCGTCAAACCAAGTATGTCGGACCATACAAATAGCAGAGCATAATGACTACAATATACTTAAAAAGGGTATCTACAGTAATTAAAACACATAAATAGGCACCGTTACAACTAAACTACAAATTAGTTTATAATACATGTAGGTTGTCTTGGTTTGCCTCTACATGCTTTCATGTTTAATAACACAACATCATTGCTAAAATATACCTAGAGAATTACAACTATAGCAATCAAAACATACTTACACATCTAAATTTATCGTACTCGGCAGCCAATTCAAGATCTGTATTCGCCAATTGTTGCTCTTTCACTGGTTTGCACTATTTTCCTGATCAAATCCCCTACTTAAAGATCGGTTATCTCAACTGATTTGTCTGAGTTAAATAGTTGAAATAAGTTTAAATTGACCGGTCTGCTTGTGAATTCCTTGATACCAAACAACCCTTTCAGCAACTCCTCCCATGACATAAGCCGATCAGAAAACCAAATCTGTAAAAGGAACAAACACCAAACCACATAAAATATAATTATAATGATAATGATAATATTTTGCTCATTATACAGGTGCATATGTTGATCACTCTCCCCTTCAATCTTAAAATCATCAAATCAAACAGGAGACTCGAGATTAAGAAAACCCCCAAATTATGAGAAACCCTAATTTTATATGTATAAGAAATAAGATTGAATTACCTTTCATGTTTCTGGAATTAATTCAATGACAGGCACATGGAGAGGCTGGACAAATGGAGAGGCTCAACACGATTTATAATCTGTAACAGCAACGATTAATCATATGGTATATTCAATGAGAGGCAAATGGAGAGGCTGCGCAAACCGTCGAGTATAAATAGCTTTTAATGGGCCGAAGTCATTAACACTGCACATTGAATACTCAAAAATTCAGTCTTTTATAATATAAGGACCAGGATTGAATTTTATGATGCATATCCTACATAATCATGTTATTAATAAAGTAGAAAAAAAGCACTACCAGGACTCACATCAAATAAATAAATATTAATGTGGCATAAGAGTTCATATCAATACTTGTCAGAGGCGGAGCTACGGAGGGGGCACGGTGGACAAGTGCCCTCCCCTCCCTAAAAAAAACTTTCCAGCGTAGTATATTTTTTCAGAGTTTTTGGTGTTTGTCGTCGTTTTGCCCCCTTACAAGTAAAAGAAATAAAGTCATTTAATCTGAAAATTCATGACGGAAGAAGAGGAAAAATAAAATATTGCCAGAAAAAAAAGTAGAAGTACAATTGGTGGAAAATGTCAAAAAGGGGAGCCTCAAAACCTTCACACCTCATTGGCTAATATCGCATGACAGATATGGAAGTCTCGGAATGAGTGTATTTTTAATGATATCAGACCTTATCCATTGCGCACTTTATCATCGTGTAGTTGTATCGACTAAGATCTTAGTTCACTGTATCCATCATCTCTTCCCACATCTTATGTTTTGGTTGTAAGCGAATCTCAAGAGAGTTCACTTCGGTGGATCCCCTCACTGATAATCACGTGAAGCTTAATTATGATGCTGCTTATAAATCAAACTGAGCATCTTCAGGTATTAGTGTTCGGACGTGTACAAGATCTATACTTATATGTTCAGGTGAAATCTTTTCTGCCTTTTCTTCTCTCATGGCTGAGCTCTACGCCATCCATAGTTCTTGTCGTCTAGCTGTCACTTATGGTTGGCAAAATGTCGTGGTTGAATCAGACTCTAAAGTGGCTATTTCACTTGCTTGTGCCCAAGTTGATCCTCCTTGGTCCTTGTCTGCTATTGTAGTGGACAATAAAGTGTGGGCATCACAATCTGGTATCTCCTTTTCATGGGCTAAGCGTGACTCCAATCTAGCGACTCATACAGTTGCCAAATTAGTGGCTCATACAGTTGCCAAATTAGCTTTTAGATCTCATGAAAACTTTGTATGGAACGATAGTTTTCACGATGTAATTACATCCGTTGTGAGGAGTGATATGATATAAAAAATTTGCGGGCTCCGGCCTTTCTCTTGCTAAAAAAAGAAGAAGATACTCTCTCTCTTGTGTTGTGTGGTCACATTATGCTTTGAAAATAGAAAAGTAACTAGTTTTTTTTTCTTTTTTGTCATGATTTTATTAGTATTCTTTAGTTACAATAACTTAGTCATATATTAGCTCTTTTGTGTATCTTAATTTTGTTTATGATTTGGTTTATGTATCTTAACTCAGTACTTTTTAAGTTTAAACGTAGTTGGTCACACACACTCTTAAAAGATATTGCAAACTTAATTAAAAAATCTTATTATATGCTAATCATATTTTCCCTTGTAAGTCAGTATTTTAGCATGTTATTTTTTATTCATTAAAGTTTACATATTTAATTATACCTTTAAATTAAAGAGCAGGATCGTTGCCCCGAGGCAGCATTAAATGCATTGAATGTACAAACCGGCCCGACCCGTTTTCTTTGGGTCGTAGCATAATGTCCCGGTTAACCATGCCACGTACGTGGGATATGTGTTCCCATCAGTAAATAACATGTACACCTCTTTTCTCTCTCATAACGAATCCCAACACACACCTCTCTTGATCTTTCTTCTTTCTTGCTTTCTCTCTAAATCAGATCTCATAGATCTCTAAATCAGATTTCATACATGATAATATGGTTTTTCATTGCTTCTGACTTTGTTACTGCAATAAGAGATGAGCCAGGGTTTGTTTGGTGATGATGGTTTTGGTAGTGGAATTATTATTGGGTGTTTCGTTGCTGATAATTTTGGTGACTATTTTTGGGCCTTATTAAGCTTGAAGTAAAGAAGGTATATGTTTTAGTGCTTGATTTCATTATGTTTCTAAAAAGGATTGTTTGCCTTTATTTGTGATTAAAAGTGCTTTTTGATTAGACACCACTCACATTTGATATTGATGCCCAGATCGTTGTTGTTACTGCTTAGAATCATGATTTATGGTTCCCACTTGCTTATACTTTCGGCGTATGCTCATTCGATGCCACCGCTCATTTCGTTGCCGCTATCCATGGCGTGCGACAATAGTGACGGGTGTGTGACGATGGCGATAGGCTCATAGGCTTTAAACCAAGCCAACGGGTTGAAATTGAGCCGTATCTTGGCAGGGCATCATGAGAACGTGTTTGCAGCCATGGCGGTTTGAAGTCTCTTTTAAAAATTAGGGTCAGCCCGGTTCGTGCATTCATTGCATTTAGGGCAGTAATCCTTCCTTTTAATATAAAGGTATGTCACGTACGTGGCATGGTTAACCGGGACATTATACTACGACCCAAAGAAAACTGGTCGGGCCGATTTCTACATTCAATGCATTTAATGCTGCCTTAGGGCAACGATCCTGCTCTTTAATTTAAAGATATAATTATGATTATATCGATTGTGAACGTCTATGTATAATCTCAGCCTTGGATATAAGGCACTTTCTATATGAAAGGGATGCGATAAGAATCATGGTGATACCTATTGTGATTGGATGTCATCAGCTTGAATGACTTGGATAATGTGACATTGTGTATATGCATTATGGGAGGGCGAGTTTTTTAGACTCGCAGCCATCCTGCATTTTCGATCACATTCTATTTCACGAGAATTGTGGTGATATCGATTATGAAAGGCTATGTATAATTTGAGCCTTGGATATAAGGCACGTTATGTGTCGCATCCATGGTGCATTTTCAATCAGTTTCTATTTCATGAGAATTTGTCAAAGGCTATGATGAATCTGAAAGGCTACCAAAAAAGACAAGATTATCCACAGCTTGGCATGGCAACGTATTGCGTTTGCAGCCATGGTGGGTGCGTCCTCTGTCTTCGGTTGTTTTCCTACCTTGTGAAAACCATACGATCGTTTAAGCTCAGTTTGTTTAGAACTTATATCTAGGATAAATAATAACAGTGACAATAACATATATGCACAACGGAATTAAACATAAGAACAATGTTATCATTAACAAGGTTTTTCTTCATTATCATTCACTCTAAGCCTCAATGAACCACCTCTCCCAGAAGGTTACACATCTAGAAGTGGGGAGGGCAGGATGGAACATACTTTTGAATTGATGGATAATGTACCACCTACACCCTATGATTCACCTCTCTTAGGAGGTTACACACCTGCAAGTGATGAGGGTAGGCTGAAACTGGAAGAATTGATGGCTATGTATACAAAATTGTCAAAACAGGTGCTTGACTTGGAGAAAGAAAAATATGCTCAAGCTGTGGAGATCCTCAAACTAAAGAAAAGAGTCAAGAAATTAGAAAGAACGAGGAAGTCAAGCATCTCACACACAAGACAGAGGATATATAGGCAGGTTAAGTCTTCTGATGATGATGATTTGGATGAGAAGGATGCATCCAAATAGGGGAGGAAAAGTGATAAGACAAAGCCAATGTTTAAAGATAGTGATTTTGATGTGCTTGATGATGCAATAGAGGATGTTGATGGTAGTGCTGCTGACCAAATTACTACTGCTGGACCTTCAAATGTTAGTACTTGTAGGATCCCGTTTAACACTTCATAACACGAATCAATCACGTATCAAGAACTAGAAATGAGAAAGAGAGGTGAGTTGTTCTAGAGAGAGAAAGAAGGGAGAGAGAGAGATGAGAGAATATGGAAAATGATATTATTTTTAACAACTAACTCTTTTCTAAATAGAAAAGAGTTTATATACCCCGTCGCGTT
>BQNB010192854.1:0-11583 GCA_026074375.1 Tanacetum coccineum
TTATGCATGTGTACATGTAAGGAGAAGATAGTGACTTCTCATAGAGTCATTACCATGCACAAGGAACCATGCAAGACTAGTGAATGTGATCTCTTCAACTTTGACTCGCCAAAATTCAAATCTAAGCCTAAATATTGAACCATGACTCAAAAAAATTAACCATTTGATCCTTGTAGGTGGTTTTGGTCGAGCAAGCACACACACACACACACACACACACATTTTTGATGTGTGTTGGTCACATATACACTACAATACATACCATAAAACCCTACCATGGTCCTATAAATATCACACTATAACAACTTAGAGTTTCACTCTTCATTTCATAGACTTAAAAATTTCTTTTTCTCCCTCTTTTCTTCTCTTAGCTCACGGCAACAAACACCCCTTATTAGGGTTTGAGTTTCTTTGATTTCTTGTAAGATCCAAGCATACTAGGTTCATATCTAAGGTTATTTAGGGTGATTACAAGTATTGGTTCATTGATTCAAGGGTTTAATTCAAGATCTGCAAATTAAGGTTTGGTTATTATTTGGGGTTTTTTCAAGATCCAAGTCTTCCATCATCTTCTATCATATTTTTTAAGCTTGTTCTTCATTTTGTAAGCTTACTTTGTAACTTATGCTTTCATTTCTACTTTTATTCATTATTTACTTATGTTCTTGCTAGATCTATAAAGTCCTATGGTGTTTGTGCTAATTTTTCTAAAAGAAATGAAATAACATCTTGACATCTTTTATAAAAATAGAAGTAATATGTTTATGACTTTATGATCTTGGTGAGGTGAGTTGAAAAGTGAGTTACAACAATAGAAATGAAAGGATTAGGTTAGTTTTAGGTGTGGTTTTGTTGTGGATTAGTTGTGAATGGAGATTAGAATAGATTAGACACTATTGTGAAGTTTGGTGTGATTTTTGAAAGCGTTTGTGAAATACATAGTTGCTGATCCAAAATTGTTTTGAGGTTTTGGTCGACTTAGGATTGTTTTCATTAGGCGTAAAGGTAGTTTTTGGAGAGCTCGTTTCGAGTAGATAGATTTTCATATATTATACACTAAAATCGGACTTAAAACAGCTAAGTTATAGCCAAATGAAACTTGAAACATTTTTCGGCAAAATAATTAACGAAGGTGCTGATGTGAATAGTAAAATGAGTTTTCGTACGCTTTCAGGATGATTTGAGCTTTTAAAACACTAGCGAAACATATAGTATCACATATATATTGATTAGTATCATTAGAAATGTCGTTAACATATTTTAGGGAAAGCGTTAAGGTTACTAAAAATAGTAAGTTCGTGAATATTAGCAAGATAGGCATGGAAGTTAAACCTTTAGGTTTCTCTAGTGCATTTATGGAAATATGGATTTAGCAAATATATGGGACGGTATTAACGTCCCGAAACTAAAAACTTTCCTAAAATAGAAACTTACTAAAAATGGCAATTTTCGATTAAACGCCGAAACTTAACGAAAAACTCTAATTTTATTTAGTCACGTTTTGTTAATTAAGCTAAAGCACAAACACGCATGGATTACTTTTTCTCTTATAACGATTCGTACAAGTTTCGTATACTTTCCGTCTTTCTAAGACGCGTCATTGATTTAGGTCTCAAATAGGACCTCTTGGCATTATATCTCTTCATTGATATTTATCTCACCATTTTCTAAAGGTGAGTTCATAGCCCCACGTTTTACTATTTCTATTTTACTACTTTGGGGTGAGAACATTGCTTGTTTTTAAACTATGGACACAGTTACTTTACGTTACCTTTCCTGATTATGTGTTGCCTAAGTTGCGAATAGACCACTAATGCCCAAACTATCATGAACCGTTAATTTCTTAACCGACCATACTGGTTAAGTGAGCGTGAATGTTGTAAATAGATCTATTGGGACTAATTATCCCTATCCGGGTAAGTAGCGCTTACTAGATTCGGGAGACACGAACAAACGGATATATACCATGTCAGATTTCACTAGGTTATCTTGGTCAGATACCTCTAGGGCAGTTAATTTCTTGATTGGCATATAATATGCTTCTTTGAATTGAGCCTCGGTGTCATAAGCTTAGCGCAACAGTAAATACTTTTTATGTGAAGTTGTATCTGTTATAACTGTCGCATGCGTACTGTGAACTTGTAGGCCACTCTTATTACTAAATTCAAACCTATGAATTCACCAACTTTATGTTGACTGTTTTAAGCATGTTTTCTCAAGTGCTTGGCTGGATTATTCTTGAGGTGCTATTTGATGTTGCATGCATTACTGGGTGTCTTTCAAGAATATTTATCTTTAAACTTACAATACTCGTTGTTTTAAAAAAAACATGTTATGGTTTCGCTACATTTGTCTTAAGCTTCGCTAAAACTATTTCAATTATGTTAAGAATATTGTAAGACTTATTATGTTTTAAATCAAAGCAACGGATTTAACTGTTTTATAAACGACCATATAAGTGTTCGGTTACTTGAATCTTGTGCGGATTATGTAATGACGTCCACGGGCTCCTGGACACTGATCCGTCAGCCCTCATTTAGGGGGTGTGGACAGATTGGTATCCATAGCCAGGTCATAGTGAACCCGTCGCTTAATCACTAGGTCTGGTCTATAACCAGTAGTGGATCCTAACCTGTACTTACCTTCATATAAAAATATCTAATAATAATAGCAATATATCTAAATATACATATATATATATATATATATATATAAATATATATAAGTACAAACTATATATCATATTGCCATAATTACTTTATACATCATTTTGCCATATCATATTTTGCATCATACTTATTTTCTCGGTGTTGCACGCACTTAGCATGGTTTCATATAAAGAGATTTATATAAACTTTTGCTTGTGCAGGTTATGGCAGCTTCTGTTATTCCTATTTTGTCAGATTCATTTGAGGAGAGTGTGGGTTCTCATGTCCCGCGAGTGATTCTTTTCGGCGCTATTCCTGCCATTATCTAAATTATCCCTATGGTTCCTGCTGAGGTTCCTATTATACCTGCTGATCCCTTAGTTGCACCGGAGGTGGGAGCAGTTTTTGTCACCTCACTTGCCGGAGTGCTTGATTTGGTGGATTATTCATCTTCTGATTCTGATCCATCAGAGGATTCTTTACCTCCAGCACCAGAGTTACCATTGGTTTCACCCTTCTTGTGTTCTGATGACTCGGAGGCGAATAGTGAGTCCGAGCCTGCTGAGCAGAGACCCGAGAGGCATGAGTCTCTTACCTCTCTTGATGTTATGGTTTTAAGGTGGAGGGATAGGGTCGCATCTAGGCCATCTTCACCGTCGGGATCATCATCTCATGACACTTTTGCACCATCATCTGAGTTTTCCGTTGCTCCAATTGTTGCCCCACTCGGGATTCGTCGACAGCCAGCGATTCTTATCCAACCCGGGGAGGCTATCCCTTTCGGTCGACCTTAACGTACCCATTTTAGTGGGGCCGTGTAAGTTATTGACTGGAAGGAAGAGAGTTGGACCTTTTCCTGCTTGTAGACTTTCATGGAGACGTGTATCTCATCGTTTATCGGATCGTCATTCTTCACCAGACTTTACTTTAGACTCATCTTCTTCTGGTTCATTTTCGGATTCTTCATTAGATACTTTTTCAGGTTCACCTTCAGATTTATTATCAGATACCTCATCAGTTCATTCTTCAGGATGCGATGCATCAGGTTAGACTCATTCAGGACCATCTACTAGAGTTGCATCATCTAGGTTGGTTTATCCTCTGGATATGACTCCACAATATAGTGAGGCATTTAGACGTTGAAGGTCTACACCATTATCTACTCCTTACCCACCGACGACATCACAGTCATCCCTAGATTCATCTTCTGAGAGATCATTAGATTTATCTTCACTTTTTGCTGGACCATCTCGCAAGAGATGAAGATCCCCTACTACTTCAGTATCGTCATCTACTCCTGTTTCTAGATCGATAGACCCTACTCATGTTGATCTTTTACCACCTCGCAAGAGGTTCCGATATTCATACTCACCCGAGGATAGCAAAGAGGAGCATATAGAGATTGGTACTGCTGATGCAGAGACTGTTACAGATTTGGGTATTGGTGATGGAGTTAATAATGAGGATGGTATAGGTATGGGAGTTGAGATTGTTGCTAGTGATATTAGGGAGGACGAGAAGGAGTTTAAGGCAGAGGCCAGTGCGGGAGGCACGATGGAGATGGCTGTACATCCATTGGTTACTGGTGGTATTTTCGAGTCCACTAGAGGAGATGCTCATGATCTTGAGGGTACTCTTTATGATATAGTTCACTACATGTCAGAGGTTCCTCTTGATAGGATTACTGAGTTTGAGAATGCTCAGAGATAGTTAGAGACTGGTCAGTTGATGGCTAGCGGAGAGAGAGCTGGTTCGACTGATATGATTAAGAGGTTAGGATGGGAGAACCTAAGGGTTCAAGCTTTGTTATGTATCGAGAGAGATCAGGTTGATAGACCTCGCCATCACATGGCACTTTCACAAGAGGAGTTTCGTCAGATTCGTACTGATCGTGATGATGCTCAGAGGAGACTTAGGAGATTGGAGTCGTTTGTTGAGAGACGTTTGGGATTTCTCCCTTAGTTTGGTAGTACCATGGTTATGTAGGACATTAGACTGATGGTTAGGTCTAGATGTTAGTAGCATCTTTAACACGATATTGTTATTTACTCGTTCGGGCAAAACGTGTTGTTATTATATTTATTTCATATTATGTATTTAATACTCGTTATAAGTCATCGAAGATCGTTCGAGTCTAATCATGTGTTATGTCTTGTGTTTAGGACATGACTATCACACGTTTTAGAATGACCCCTGAAGCAATTCGAAGGCTCAATTACCCAGGGGAGGGACTGAGGGGCCCTTTGGATACAAACTACGAGGCAACCCGTGCTGCTAACGCTCTCGAGGCCGAAAGTCAAAGCCAGAATGGCAATGATGGTGGAAATGTAATTGGTGGAAATAGGAATGGAAACCATGGAGATGGAGGAAAATGGAAATGGAAATCCAAATTGAGAAATGGATAGGTGCCTATATCCAGTGCTCGTGGGTATACCTATCAAGACTTTATAAAGTGTCAACCGCTCAACTTCAAAGGGACTAAAGGAGTTTTGGGTTTAACAAGATGGTTTGAGAAGATGGAAACAGCGTTCTACATCAGCAATTGTCCAGAGGTGTATCAAGTTAAGTATGCCACTTACACTTTGCTAGATAGTGCATTAACTTGATGGAATTCACACAAAAGGACAATTGGTGTTTGGATGCTGTGCGTTTGATGACATGGAGAGACTTATGCAGTGATGACGGAAGTGTATTGTCTAAGGAAGTGATACAGCAAATGGAAACTGGAACTATGGGAAACTTTGAATGTGAAGATACAAGGAATTTGGTGCTTATACTCAAAAAGATTTCAAGAGTTGACCTTGTTGTGTACTAGAATGGTTCCAAGAAGGAAGAAGGACCGAAATTGAGAGGTATGTTCGATGGTCTCCTGGACAACATTCAAGGGAAATGTGATGTCTGTGAACCAAACAAGACTCCATGATCAATTCGGTTGGACTACCAGTTTGATGGAACAAAAGTTAAAGGTATGCAATTAGGAGTGCTGAGAACAAAAGAAAGTTTGAGAGCAATCAAAGAGACAACCGTTTACAACAACCCCCGTTCAAGAGGCAATGTGGCCAAAGCCTATACGGCTGGTGGTAATGAAGGTCGGGTTTATGTTGGACCTCGCCCTCTTTGCAACAAGTGCAAGTTACACCATGTTGGGCCATGCACTGTAAAGTGTAGAAGTTGTGGAAAGATTGGTCATTTGGACAGGGTGGTGTAAGCTGCAAGTTCCCGTGGAAGTTAATTAGAGGGACTCGGTTGGTGAATCAAAGGAGTGTCTAAGTGCCTACTGTTTTTGAATGTGGATAGGCCTAAGGTAATTCAAGAAGATTTGCCCCAAACTGATGAATCAGAACCATGGAAAACAAGCTTGTTATTTCCTAAAATGCAGTGGGAAAGCTTTTGCTTATTGTTTGGACTGTTGGGTTGGTTATTATGGATGAGTTTTTTTGTTGAAGAGATGCAAACCCAGGATCCAACGTCTGTCTATAACACCCTGTGTTTTCAAGTCTTTGACGACGTCAAGTAAATAGTGCTATTTATTTTTTTATTGTACGTGTTTGCTTAAAATTTGTAAACGTTAATGTTAAATCGCGTACGCCAAAAATTAGAGTTCTATGTAATCGGGCATCAAAACAATTAAATGTTTACATTCAAGGCACGGGTAATTTTAATTATTTGAGGAAATTAATAACCTTGTTCAATTATTTTTATCGGATACCGGTTAATAGTGTATACGTTTCGGCGGTAAATTGCGTTTAGGCACTCCCGGGGGAACACCAAAAACTTTTCCTACGCTTCAACAAATTACCCACTTTTTATAACCAATACATATAATTTTAACATAAAAATATATCATATATATTCTTTGTTTTGCCGAAATTTCAACAAACATGTATGAATATATTACATGAAAATTTTGATAAGTATTACAACATGGTCCAAATTTGAACCACCTTACTCTTAATGTAGACAAACCATACCTATCTTACTTGACCTAAAAGACTCCCTAATAGACCTACTATGTTCCTTGATCTAACTATTTGCCCTTTTAGTCATCTATATTTATATAATGACAAGTATCCTAGTAAGAGAAACACTCATCACATATAAACATCTACTAGAAAAGCAAAACAAAAACCTTCCTTTTCCACCATCTATATGCTTACGGCAAAAATACACCACCCACACAAATCCTTAAATAATTTTCTATAAACCTTACATTCTATATCTAATACATATCCTAAGATGTACTAAGTACATTTGCAAGCATTGGTTAACCATTTCAAGTTATAAATCAAGAAAAGGACAGCTAGGGTTTTTTAATTAGGAAGCTAAGGGTTTCATTAAGTGCATGTTTGGTTTTTGTGGCTTAAACTCGGGTCTTAGCTCTTGTACATCATCATCATCATTCTTTTAGGTCCATTTAAACTCTTATGTTGCTATAATTTTCATTATTATGCTATGATATTCTGGTTAGCTTATTCACATTTTGGGTTTAATCATGAAAATGTGTTATATACTTGGAAATGACCATTTTACTCATCTTATAATATGTTGTGTTATAACTTACATCATGGTTTAAAAATTCGGATGAGAAAAATGTTGTATCATATGGTTTTGATGTAAACATGATTATGACTAATTAGGGTTTTCATAACTTCATAATATGTTTTCAACTTTAAAAGATATACATAAGACATGTTAATATTGATTATGTACATTTTAATCATGTTAATATAACCCTAAATAAGTCCTATGGAAGAAATATACTTGTACACACTGGTTTATGGATAAAAACTGATTTATGAGAATAACTAGTAAATAAGTTTTACTTAAGTATTGTTATGGTTTTAAAAATAGATTAATGGATTTGTTGACATAAGTAACTTGGGACACATAATGGACTATTATGGACTCAAATGAGACATCAAAATATGTATGATTTATAAAGTATATTATATATGAGACTGTGGGTTAAAAATACAAAAGTAAAATGTTTAATAGAAAAATCTAAAATTAGGACTTATCAAAACAAGAATTTATACATTTGTCCAAATCCGATTTTTTACATAACTCATTTTATATTTTTTACACGATAATACATGTCACGCGATTCCGAAAAGAGTAAGGAAACTTGGTAAACGATTAATAACGAAAAAGTTACGTTAAAAAAGTTATACGTTAATAAACGAGGTCGTAATTAAATTTATAAAAAACATTTTTATAAAAATCTCAACAGCAAGGGTTAGAATTTTTAACAAATAATTCAATTTTTAGGATTCCAAATATGTATAAAGAATGTAATTTTTTCAATTAATACTGAAGAGTTATGAATTTTCGCAGGTTTACGACAATTAATACTTTATAAATCTATTTTTTAAAAAGTTACTATTCATGTCAGAAAGTTATATTTTTGTAAACCTCATAAAAAAAATATAGAACTTTCAAATACGATAGTACGTCCTCCCCGAAAGAATCATTAAAAACGGAGCTATAACGAATATATTAAAATACGACATTACGGGTTTTACGTCGACGCAATACGGTTTTATTAAAGCTCCAAGTCTGATTAGTGAACAGTAAAAGTTACTGTTCACCAGTAGGTCGAAATCCAAAAATTTCAATTTTTGCATAACTCGTCTTGATACGAATAAGATGGACATAAGAAAAGCAAGAATCGGGGTTAAAACGCGAAAGTTACCGCCTAGGTTTTTACTAAACGGTAAATTATAAACGTTTTAACTTATTTAAACTCATTTTTCCAAAACCATTAGTTGGTTGTTTGAGCTATTATAGAATATTTATGTGGTTATCAAAGTATATTTTAACTAGGGACTTTCATAATGAGGCCTCTTCGGATGGCGTTTCGACGAGTTGTTGGATTTACGATTTAAAGTGTCCTAACTCCTCGTACGTCATGTCATGACCTCTTTAATTATGATAGCCCGAACGATAGTACGATGTAACAACTATTAGATTATATTCAATGTTGTTAGACTAAGTACTCAAGTACTTATGACGTCCTTAATTTAATTAGGTTGCCATCTGATCAATTCGGCGTGGCGCGTTATTTGTGATACACTTAGCATTTACTCACTCAAGGTGAGTTCATAGCCCCAGTTTTACATGCTTTTGTTTTACAAGTTTTTGAGGGGTTGAAAAACATGCAATGTTTTAACAACTGAACACAAGTGGTTCAGTTTCATATTATGATTCATGTTGCCTAAGTAGCGAGTAACCTATCTGAGCATTATCATGAACTGTTTTAACTTATAAGGAGCGCGAATTGTTTTGAATAGATCTATTGGGTTGACACAACCCGTTCGGGTGATTAGCTATCACACACAGTGAAACGAAGTCTTATTACCATGTCGAAATAGGATGTTGCGGGTTAGAACTCCACCAAGGAGCAATACGGCCATTAATTTGGATCCCTTACATGTCATAGCATCAGTTTGTTCATGAGCTTTTAGAGCAACGTAATTAATTTATATGATATCTGCATCTGTTGCATTATCATTCACTTGAGAGATTATGTGGTCCTACAATTATATGATTTATCAACCTTGATATTACACCAAAACATATTGTTTAACGTTTTGAAAGCAATGTTTTTCAGGGGATCAATAAAAGCAAAGGTGCGATGGATAAATTGGTGGTTTTGATTGGATGTATTGCATTAAAGATTTTGTGCATTTTCATTTTGTATCGGTTATGGGTAAAGAATCTTTGTATTTGATTAATGTGAAATGTTAAGCCTAGTAGGGCTTTTGTAAACCAATGGACTTTGTTATATCCATGTATCGTTTTCAAACGACTTTTGGTCGTTCTATATAATCTCTTTGTGTTGTTGATTCATGATGTAACACGCCCCGGACCATATTTTTTCCCCGATTTTGCGACCCAATTTGGGGGAGTTACAGATTGAGCATCAAGAGCCATGGTTATTATAGAGAACAGTCAAATGTTTTTGCTGGACTATAACCGTTTTCAAAAGATGTTTTATAACAAAAGGAATTACACGGGACATACATATGTGCATACATTCATGCATACACTGCCTGTTGCATTAGTTGGTTGAACTAGATGCATTCATAATTGATATACATGTTAAGATATAAATGTATATTACTATAAGAGTCTTATATTAAATACTAATATAAGCATATTTTGAATTTTTCAAGATTCAGTCATGTCGGATTCGGGACGATAACCTAAGGGTTACACACACAGAGATCTCCAAGTCCATATGAGACTTATCGGATATAGGTTCACCTAGAGCGATGATGACCATCGTGTTCAAAGATGACCGCCTTCACCTGAGGACCCTGAGCGAATCCTATTGACTTTTCTGCTGAGGATGGAGATGACGGGATGATGAGCTGGACATTGAGTACGTAAGGATGAGGATGCTGATATGGACATCGATAAGGCAGGTTGAGGTGAGGTCGAGGAGGCGGGCGGGAGCACTCAGCTCTGCCTACCAGTTAGTAGTTGTTGCTTTACCAGCTTACTGCCCGTCTGCGGAGGAGACCGAGCCATTGAGACCGATAGTCTGCAGTACACCACCAACCTCACCCTTGCATACCGTTTGACTGCTTAGGATTACTATTCCAGAGCCCATTACCATGGTACCAGCATGGTATGATTCTGAGGTTGCCAGATTACTTGCTAAATCTTTCCCCACCAGCAGCACCACTATCTCCATGGTCGTAATCAACCAGACCACAGTTTCCGATCCCATTTTCACCAAATTCTCCCAGTTACCTGCCAGCACCACCCTAGTCCTTTTCGGATCATTGGGATATCGTTGCTGCCTACCTTTGAGTGAGAGCTGAGGCTGCATGCTACTTGCAGTCCACTTTTCCTTTTACCATCCACCTTTTCTATACTCTCCCCCTCCTAGACTGAGGGATACACCGCTACCTCATGCCCTCAGCTAGCTCCTTATTCTTTCCACTATTGTTTCTACCAGTTGTCTGACCGAGGTTCACCTACCACCTGGATGGGATAGGTATCGCAATAGGTCCCGGGTATGAGGTTGGAGGGAGCTCCGCTCGCTAGCTGCTGCTAGACGCTCGAGGTTTCATAGGGAGATTACGGATTTGTTGCCACTATGGATAGGCAGGTTAGACGTGACCCTGAGAGGTACGTTGGATATGGGATTACAGATGCATGGGATGAGATCGTTGAGACTTTGCAGGGAGCTCCGGTTAGCACCGATACAGAGTTGGGTGCACACATGAGGGAGTTTGTGTCGGTTGGTTAGACGAGATATTGGATGAGATATACACTGAGGTTGGTGATGGCATGGGCAAGGACACAGAGACAGTTATTGGCCGGTCGGGTCAATATGTTGTTTCGGGATAGACGTACTCATGCACATACACGTCAGCTCATGGAGACTGAGGCTGGGATGTCGAGAGAGGCGTGGGGACGAGCGATGGATGCGAGCGATCTTGCTCATGGAGGGGTTATATCTCTACGCACCACAGTGCATGCGCAGATGGCAGAGATCGCAGAGTTACAATCAGCGGACCGAAGGAGGCAGAGAGCGATGTCAGATTTGTTGGAGACGGACCGCAGGAGGCGGGAAGAGATGAGAGAATTAAGAGCTGCTGACCGCACATGGCTCGCCAAAGTGATTTTGTTTTGGGTAAAGGGTTTAAACCCGATGAAATGCTCAAATGATGACGAAAGTTATGTTGAGCAAATCAGCTCGCCAAATGTATCTGGTTTTGGGTAAAGGGTTTATACCGGATGAAATGCTCAAATGATAACGAAAGTTATGTCGAGCAAATCTGCTCGCCAAAGGTATCTTGTTTTGGGTAAAGGGTTTGTACCCGATAAAATGCTCAAATGATGACGAAAGTTAATATGAGCAAAACTGCTCGCCAAAGTTATTTTGTTTTGGGTAAAGGGTTTATACCTGATGAAATGATCA
>BQNB010192855.1:0-11583 GCA_026074375.1 Tanacetum coccineum
ATATATCTTGTGCTATTGATCTTGAAGTAACACGCTCCGGACCCTTATTCCGCTGCGACCCAATTTGGGGGTGTTACAACTTTGGTTAAAAGTTTGTTTCTCAAACCCGACGGAAATTACTATCTATACTATTATTGATTATCTTCCTTATTATTACGTATTTATATATTATATATATATATATATGTATTAAAAAGGGCGGATCAATTTTTGGCGCCGCTGCCGGGGACGTGTGTACGAGTATCGTGTTTCGTTCGAAGATTAGTGTTTTGAAGAACCTTCTTCATGAAGTTATCGCTTACCATTTGTGAATGTTTTTCTTCTATTTTATACAAAATAAAAATACAAAAATATTTTATTTTTTTATATATATATTAAATAATCAAAAAAAATATATATATATATTAAAAAAATCGAAAAAACCAAAAGTAACCGTCTTGTGTTACTTACGAAAAAGGCGCGCCTCTTTTGTGAATTTCACTTAAGAGAGTTACCCTAAGTTTGTTGATTATTCGGTGAATCAAAACTATTTTCTTTCTTATTTTAAATTTTTTTTTATGAAAAAGCTAAAAATATTCTTCTTTATCCTCTTATCCGTTTAATTATTTCTTCTTATCCTCTATATCGTTTAATTCTTTGACATGTCATCTTATTACCAACCGAGTTGCTACGGGTGTGGAGGTCCTTTAGACGGTTCGATTTGTCGAGTATGTAATTGCGAAAGGTGTGGAAATATGCGTTATGGAGGAAATTGTTTTCATTGTCAATATGATACAAATCCGAATTCTCTTAATTTTTCCGACTACCCTCCACAACCCCAGTACGAGACGAATATTTGTGAGTTATGTGGAAACCATGCTTATTTTGGTTACGATTGTTCACCTCAAGTTCCGTTTGTTTACAATCAGAACCCGTGTTTCGATCTAAACTACGACAATAATTTTCCTCTAACTTCACCAAATTATTCACAACAATATCTTTGTTGTGAAAATTGCGGGGGTCCTCATAAGACTTTTCAGTGTCAACCGATGAACCAAGATTTCTATAATTCTAATCTTTCCGGTTTTGACCAATCCGGTTTTGACCAATATCAACCCCCGCAGTTTTCCGTCAATTATCCTCCTCAAGAGACGAGTAAAGAAATTTTGCGAGCTCGAGAAGACTTAATGGAAGCTATACAAGCCTTTTTAAAAGAGTATGATCATATACCTCCTAATGAAAAGTGCATGGCTTTATTGCTAGCTGAGGAGAGATTTCTTAAGATTAAGCAAACTATGGAAGAAGAGCAGAATCAACCTGAAGTTATGCAAGAATTGCTTCTTAAACTCATGAATGATTTGCAAATTCTTAAAGGAATTCAACAAGAGAAGAAGGAGACGGCAGCTCAAAGTTTTATTCCATATTGGAATTTTTCTATGATTGATGATGAAGAAGCTAGAGACAACTTTTTGAAAGACGTTTGCACCTTCTTAAGGAAGTTTAGTCGTATACCTTTTGGAGTAACACCAAAGGTTATATTGATAGCTTGGGAAAGTTTTGGCAAAATTAAAGATGCTTTGATGGACAAGCAATATCAACAAGAGGATATTCAAGAATTGATGAGTAAACTCCTTGAAGATGTGCGAAATATTAGTGAAGAGTTTTCAGAATATATTAATTGTCCAAGCTGGAATCGTCCTCTTTTCTACGACTATGACGATGATGATTATACTATTATATATATAAAACCTAAAGCAATCACACCCGACTTACCGATCGAGGAACCCGATAACTCTCTAAGTATGGGGGACGAGCATCTTGACACTATTCCTAGTGTTGAGAACCTTGTCCCAATCCCAAGTGAGTCCAAGGGTATTTCCGACGATACGTGTGATGTGCCCGTTGGTGAAGATTCTTCCACTTTTGATGCTTTGAGCGATCATTCTGAGATTTTATCCGATTCCAACGATGATGGTACTTCAAGTGATGACGATGATTTTGAGGACATCGAGTACGTTAGCTTAGAGGAGGTGAATGATGTTGATCAAGAAGAGAAAGAGTTTGACTTAGAAGATATTTTTCAAATCCAAGACGTTATTCTTCGTGAGAAATTATTAAACGTCCATCGTCTTATTGTTAATATCGAAGCTTTGAATAACAACCCTACTTCTGATCATGTGTTCAAGTCTCCTTCCTTAGTTCCAATTCCCGTCACGGATAGTGATTCGTTCTTTGAGAAGTCCGATACTTCTCTTTCTCATTTGGATAATTCTTTACCCGAATTCGAGAATTTTACCGATGATACAGAAGAGAAGAGAAGTGGCAGTACCACTACTCATGATAATAACTCTCTTCCCGAGTATGATTCGTTCCATTTTGAGAATGAGCCCGATCAGGGTGATTTGTTCGGAGTTATGGAAAATAATGATGATTCTATTTCTCTTCCTGAGTATAATCTTTATGATGATCCGTCATCTCCTCGTCCTCCTCCGGAACCACCGGATATTGAGATTTGCTTAAATTTTGAGACCGATGCACCCGTGATAAACAATTTTGATGAGCTTAATGAAGATGAATGTTTTGACCCAGGGGGAGGTGAGATTAATGTTGAAGTTGACGATTCCTTCACATTTGTCACTCGGACTTTTCTTCCGTATCTCACTTACCCTGAGGTTTCTCCCTTACTTTCCTCCACCAAAAATGAGGACACCATTTTTGACCCCGGCATCTCCACTTAGAGCCGGTGGCATCTCATCGGGATGGAACTTTCATGTGCTTAAATGTTTATCCAAACATTAATGAAAGCCCGATTGAGATTTTCTCTTCCATTTACTTTCTCCAAGGACGAATGAATTCGGGGATCGAGTCAAGCTATGTGACTCGGTTACCAAAAACAAAGCGCTTCGTGGGAGGCACCCCATGCTTATCCATTTTCTATTTTCTTTTTTATTTCTATTGTGATGTGAGGAGGCTTGTACTCTTCTAATTCTTGTTGTTGTTTGTACTTGTGATTATTTGCAGGATTGACCCAGAATTTTCTGAAGACTCTCGTGTTCGGTGTTTTGTCCTGGTCCACTCGAGCTTTCTAGCCTTTGCTTGCTATTAGTTTGGGGAAATCTGATATCCTAAAGATTATTATCGACTAACATTTATCTTTTAGCACACTTGATAAACGGCTTAAGATTTTTGTGATACTTTCTTCAGGCTTGAGTTATGCATTCGACCTTTTTGAGTTCTAGTATGGGGTTTTTAAGTCTTAGGCTAGGAAACATTGAGGACAATGTGTAGTTTTAGTATGGGGGAATCTATCAATTTGATTATGCCTGCAGCCGTCGTTTTCACACAATCTCGTTTTTACCACAAAAATTTCCAAAAAATGAAAAAATTTAAAAATTTTCAAAAATAAAATAAGTGTTTTTGTCATAATTTTGACTTTCCTACTGGGTAGAATAAGAATAAATTTTGACTCGATCGAGCGTGTTGAGCTCTAGCTTGTTCCTTAACTTTTAGGCTAACCGTTGAAGAAATTCGTGAAAAATGAAAAATGATAGAGTTAAGTATGAGTGGGATGCTAAACAAGGATTATTTGGAAATCTTAAGAGCTCATGTATGTAATTTGTGGTTTTTTCTCCTATAAGCTCCTAACCGGATTAATTATCATGCTGTTTTTGGAAATTAAACTTAAATCAACAATTTTTATGTAGTATATAGCAAAAAATTTAGTCTTAGTTCAAACTTATACTTGAATTCTTCAAAAAGAAGTCTTCTCTATATAAAGTAAAAAAAATTTGAAATGATGAAAAATGAAACAATAATAAAGAATAATTATAAACTGTGGGCTGATAAAAGTTTGTTGCATCTTGCCGGCTCACAACCGATGTTGCAGCCTTCTAAAAGGTCGAGGGTTACAATTGCATAAATATTATGTTTGATATTAAGTTTGAATTAATAAATAGATCTCTTTTTGTTAAATTTAAATATGCTTTTGAACTTTGACTATTTCATTTTAAGTTTTTACTGGAAACCTGAGAGTTCTTGAAACCTAAGGTCTGTGAGTCCCGATAATAGTCTCTGTGGGTTGTCAAAAGCCTGGTCAATTAGCCGCAAGGTTGAGATGTGCCGAGATGAATGTGGCTACATGGGATGATCTCGCCTTCAAACTCATTATTCTCGGGTGGAACGTGAAACATAAAATTTTGCAAAACGTTGATCCATAGTTGAAATTCAAAATAGCACATTCACATAAGATAAAATAATTGTCGGGAGTAAAAAGTTCACAAGTTGTAAATACGAGTAGTGTTAGCATCTTAACTGATATTTAGCGGTGATTTCGTTTTAAGCTTGGTTTGGAGCGAGTGAAAAGTCGAGGACGATAAATTTATCCTTTTTGGAGCATTCTCGGATCGAAATGCATCTTGTTCTATGATCCCTAAGGTTATGGAAATAACAAAAGTCAGAATATTCTAGGTAGTTGCAAAAAAAAATCATCATAAAAATGGAAAAAGTTTTGAAAAATGAGAAAATGGGGTGTTTTAAAACTTGTGATTTCTAAACTCTCCCCACAAAAGTCTTTGCTACTTTTCAAAGATTTAGTTTGAACGGGTTAAATGAGTCAACCTGAAACCCATTTAACCTATTCAACCCATGTAACCTATTTAACCCGCCAACCCAAGTATAGATACGGGTTAAATAGGTCAGGTTCGGGTTATGTGTAAACAGGTTAGGGTTGACATAGCTGACTCGATTATCTAAATGGGTCAGGTTCGGGTTGGGGTTTTCTGACCCACCAACCTGTCAACCCGAACCCGCCAACCTGAACCCAACCTGAATTGCCACCCCTAATCTCGCCTTCAAAACTCATTATTCTTAGGTGGAACGTAAAACATAGTATGTTGCAAAACGTTGATCCATGGTTGAAATTCATAATAGCACACTCACTTAAGATATAATAAATGTCGGGAGTAAAAAGTTCACAAGTTGCCAATATGAGTAGTGTTAGCATCTTTTCTGATATTTAGCTGTGATTTCGTTTTAAGCTTGGTTTGAATAAGTGAAAAGTCGGGGACAATGAATTTATCCTTTTTGGGGCATTCTCGGATCGAAATGCATCTTGTTCTATGATCCCTAACAGTTATTGAAATAATGAAAGTCGAAATAATCCCAGTTATATTATTTAAAAAAAATGAAAACTTTAGAAAAATGGGAAAAAGGGGTGTTTTATAACTTGTGATTTCTTAATTTTCTCCACAAAAAAAATCTTTGCTACTTTTCAAAGGTTTAGTTGGGAAAGTTTTGAGGTATTTGGTTATAGAGCATATAATATTGCGTGAGGACACGCAATCGCTTAGTTTGGGGAATTTTGATATGTGTGAAAACACATATCCATTTTATATCAAAAATGACCATAAAAGACAAAATTATGCTTAAAATGCTTGAATATTGCTTGTTTTATCTTTGTGATTGTATAGGTACGGATATTGCAAAAATCTCAAGAAAACAGTTAAAACCGGACAAATACGGACACGGGAACGGAAGAGCACACAAAGAGCCGGGAGAATGCTATCAAAGGTCAACAATAGTCAACCTTCAGTCAAACATGGTCAACACAAAAAGACAAAGTCCAAAATTACCAAATCAGTCCCTCATATTTACCAAAATTGCAAAAATAATCCCTAAACCCTAACGGTGTTAACTCTTTTAATTATAAGAGTTAACACCCGTTAACCCTTATAACAACACCAAAAAAAAACCATGGCCCATCTCCTTTTTATAAAACCAACACCCGGCCCAAAACCTTTATAAGCCCAAGGTCAAACCCGGTAAAAAGAAAAAAAAAGTCAAATCCCTTATACAAGTTTTTACGCGGGAATTTCTGTTGTTACTATTCACTGTCTTCTTCGAGTTTTACTAAGCTCAAAACAAAGGGCAAATAGAAATTGGAAACGTGGCTTAGTAATTCAAGGGTCGAGTTCCAAGCTGGCAAAGTTATACATCACCAAGCCCTCTCATTGGTGGAAATCCACAAGGGAATCACACGTGGTCTGACAAGAAAGCACAAGGAGAGATAGATTTTATACTATTACGACTCATAAAAGTAGCACAGCATGTCACATCACAGATTGCCACACTGGCAATCCGTGTGAGCTAAAGAATGATCTAATGGACCACAATAGACTTCCAATGATTAGTAATGATTGAAGGCCAAGATTGAAAGGAGCGTGTGAAGAGCTAAGGGCCTAGAATCTTTTATTCTTGTGGTTCAGTTTGTAGAACTCATTTTCATGATTTCGTTCTTAAATTGTAAACTGGGTCCAATTAGTTATAGGGCCACATTTATTTTGTTTAGATTTGAACTTAATTTGCTATGGTGATGAGTTTCGTTGGGCAATGGAATTATTGGTTGGGTTTCGTTGGTTTGGCTAATTCATAATGGGACATTTGGTTTTAACTATTAGATATAAGTAGATTGTAATTTGCCTTTATCTGTTTGTTTTAATAGTATATCTTAATATGTTTGATTTTGGTACCGGTCAACTCATGAGGCGCGGAGCTTAAGGGTTTATTTAGCTAGACCGACTTTGATTAGTTGTTTTAGTTAAATAAATCGGGTGGTATTCGTTTAATTGCGGGTCTCCAATTCAGTTCATTTTCTAATCCTTTTTCAATTAATTAGTGTAGATTTATTTTATAGTTTAGTAAAATGTTGTTTTTATTTTATTTTTGCCATGCTTAGTGTAGATTTATTAAATGCTATGTTTAATTTCATTATGAGTAGTGAGTAGTTTTACTAGCGCTTGCTAAGTGATTAGTGACTTGAGATTTAAGTGCGGGTTTAAAAAGGTTTAAAAAATTATTAGTCGTTAGAATTTTTCAATTTAAATATCGTCATTTACTTTTAATGAAATTTAATTACTTGTTGTTTATTTTAAAAAAAACATTTACTTTACTTGTCATTTAATTTCTTTAAACTTGTTTTCTAAAGATTTTAATTCATTAAACCTAAACTCGCATTTAATGAACATTTCACGTCACTTAGCAAGCATTTTAGTCATTTATATTTTTAGATCATTTTTAGTATAATCTTATAGTTTTAAATTTTAGACTTAATTTTAGTTTAATTTTTAATATAAAAAATAGTTTTAATTCAAAAGTTTAGTTTCCCTTTATATGCTTTTCTTTTTAGTAGATTTAAAAACCCAAACCAAAAACTTTTATGACAATCAAGCTTGAATTACAACTTGAACGTAGATTTTCATTCACCTCTCGTCGAGGAAACGACCCGGAAGGTTTTTGAGATATCACTTTGGTTAAAAGTGAATTTCTAGAACCCGGCGAAAATACTATACTATACTATAATTGTTTCTATCCTTATTATTACGTATTTATATATTATATATATTTATGTATCGATTTGGACGGATCAAGTCTCCTTAGTAATAAGGAGAAATTATTCGAATTGGCTAATACTCCATTAAATGAGAATTGTTCGGCGATGCTCCTAAAAAAGTTACCCGAAAAACTTAGAGACCCCGGCAAGTTTCTCATTCCTTGTGATTTTTCGGAGCTAGTGGGGTGCTTAGCCTTGGCCGATCTTGACGCTAGCATCAACTTAATGCCTCTTTTCGTTTGGAAGAAGCTTTTGCTCCCGGAACTTACACCTACTCGCATGACTCTCGAGCTCGTAAACCGATCGATTGCTTATGCGGTTGGTGTTGCCGAATATGTCATTGTGAAAGTAGGAAAGTTTCATTTTTCGGCTGACTTTGTTGTAGTTGATTACGATGTCGATCGCGTGTTCCCTCATCTCGGATAGCCTTTTTTTTCTTCTTGAGGACGGCACGAGCATTAATCGATGTACACGGAGAAGAGCTTATTTTAAGAGATGGTGATGAACAATTAATCTTTCATGCTGATAGCACTTCAAAACATCCTAATAAGCATGGCAATGAGTCAATTAATATGATTAATTTCATTGACATCACATGCGAGGATTGTTTTCCCGAAGTGTTAAAATTAAAGAAATCAAATCATCCCTCGAGTGGCAATCCCACTCTTTCTTCTGATTTTGTGGTCGAGTTTCCCTCCCCATCTCCTATTCCCTACGAGGATAGTGACTCTCTCGTGGAGGAGACCGACACCCTTCTTTCTCATTTTAATGATTCTTCACCTGATTATGAAACATTTTGTTTTGATATTGAAGAGAAGAGTAGTGGCAGTACCACTATTCATTTTGATTATTCTCTTCCGGATTATGATGCATTCTATTTTGATGACGATCATATTGAAGAGAAGAGTAGTGGCAGTACCACTACTCATTCTGATTTTTCTCTTCCTGAATATGATTCGTTTATCTTTGATCTTTCGATTGATCCGTTTCCTCCTGCCGATAGGAGTGTTTCTCATCATGAGGAGTTCGCCGATGAACTCGCTCACATCTTATCTCCACCGGAGTATGACCGCTTTTACTTTGATCTGGAGGCCGATCCAGGAGAGTTTACTAGTGTTTTGGAGAAAGATTTAATTGATTTATCAACTAAGGATTTTACAAGTATTGAGCTTAATAATTCTCCTCTCCTTTTATACGATTGTGACTCCTCTCTTTCTAAGGAATTTTTCGAGATCGATCTTCAAGTCTCATTTCCCTCAGGAAATGAAGACATCGTTTTCGATCCCGGAATAACCATTATCAAAGGAGTCCAATCTCAGAGATTTAAAGTTCAATTGAAATTTTTTTCTACTATCTCATTCGAAAGCGATCCTCTCTTCTTGACTGATTCCCCTGAGATTGATACTTTGACTTCATTTCCTTTCGGAAATGAGGATAAAATTTTCATTCCCGGGATACTCACTTCAAAAGTATTTCCCTCTCGACAATTTCTAGGATTATCTCATCGGGATTCTGAAGCTTTCAAAATTAATAAAAATTTTAAAAGCCCGATGGAGATTTTTCCCTTCTTCCTCCTCTATTATGGAAGGGATATCTCTTCTCTAGATGTCCCGTATCTCCATTTCTATCCCCCATGAACAAATCAATTCAGGGAAGAGTCATGCTAATGACTCATTAAAACAAGCGCTTCGTGGGTGGCAACCCATGCTTATCCTAGTAGTAATAATATTATATTAACTTATTAATAATATCGAATAGTTGTGTGATTTTATAGCCCAAGTGTGGGGGCGCGCCTCTTCCTTTCTCGTGTTTTGTGGTTTGTGTTTTATCATTTTTTAAAATATGGGGTTACGTAAGACAGAGAAGTCTAGACGAAGCTTGCCCAGATAAAGTTGGAAGATGCAAGAGACTGTCTCGACTGTAGTACTACGCTGGTTACGCGGTGTTGTAACTCCCCTTGTCCTTCAGCTTGAGCGCGAGAGCGATCCATCCTTACAACCTGCACTCAAACAGACGGCCATCGAGCATTAGTCCTATCATATACGGGTATTAGCGCCCTGCGCTTAACACACAACACCGCGCTTTATGGCGCTCTTGCACGCAAGCATCCTTAGCTCTTAGTGTTGAGAATCCTCTAATTAATGGCAGATACAGACTCGCATACAGAGGTAGTTGTTAATAACCGCGTATCTCGATGATCGCTCCGCAGATAACGGCACCAAATGTGTAAGAACTAACTATAGCTATGTTCTATCCGTTGAATGTCTTGCGTAAAAGACCATTTTATATTTAGGAGTATGCAGTGTTGAGAAGTTTTAGTAACCCCCTCCCATCGGCGCCGGTGTCCAGTGCTCTAACCAATGAGGACAATGGTTAGGTTCTTCGCTTGGTATGGTGCGCGTGGTTTAGCTCCCGGTTCGCTCCCTACTATCGCATTTGATCTTACTTCTGCTTTTGCTTTCCTAGGCTTTACGTAAAAACACCCATATTACACCAAAAATACAAAAATAGTTGATTTTATGCAAAAATTAAGAATTTTTCAAAAAATATAAAAATAAGGTTTTAGTGTTTTGACAGCGGAAGAGTTTGTCTTGTTGAGAATACATTTTGACTGAGTACGGCATGTTGCGCTCTAGCTTACCCCTTAACCTATATAAGCTTAAGCTTTTGCTAGTATTTTATACAAGAAGCTTTAAAACGCGAATTTTAGATTGAAAAAGCCAAAAACCATAAGTTTGCAAGTTTTCATAATAGACTTTAAATATGCAAAGCTGTTTTTATTAGACTAAGCATTCGCGGATCTTTTTATTAAAGATTTTAAATTTGCAAAGAATAAAGATTTTAAATTTTCAAAGAACGAGAAATGATAGAGTTTTATATAAGTTAGATGCTAAACATGGAGTAGTTGGATCTCTTTAAAGCTCATAGAGGTTAATTATGGCTTTTTTCTCCCATCAGCTTAATAAACGTTATATAATTGTTGAATAAATAAATTCACTTTGGTTTTTACGATTCTTAGTTTAAATCACTTCGTAGAGATTCCTTCTGGTGAAAGTAAGGTACACATTGAGGTTTTGTCAGTGTTGTGGGGAAATAGGCTACCGATTCTTGACGGCTCGCTACCGTTGTCTATGTAGTTAAAAGACCACAGGACTTGAAATTTGGCTATAATGTAATAAACCGAAGTCAGAATAAGACTTCTGGATCATGGTCGGCTCGCATACCGATGTGACAGTCATTTAAAAGGTGAAGGTAATAATAATAATAATAGGAATTGTGGGCTGATAAAAGTTTACTGTCTCTGGTTGGTTCGCTGTCGATGTGGCAGTCTTCTAAATAAGGCACATAGTAATAATAATCCGAGACTGATAAAAGTTTGCTGCATCTGGTCGGTTCGCTACCGATGTTGTAGCCTTCAAAAAGGTCGAGGAAATCACCAAGGTCAAAATAAGACTCCTGGACCATGGTCGGCTCGCATACCAATGTGGCAGTTGTTTAAAGGACCGAGGTTTAATAATGTTGCTATAATAATAATAATAATAAAACCCTTAGAGGATTTAGGAATAAAGGAGCGGAAAGTAGCTATGCATACACAATTAGCATTTATGAGTAGTGTTATCATCTTAACTTGTATTTAACAATGATTTCGTTTTTAAGCTTGGTTTGGGGCGGGTGAAAAATCAAAGACGATGAATTTATCCTTTTAGTATTTCTTGTTCCGTGATCCTTAAAGTTATGATATAAAAAAATTGTTTGTATATTTATAAAAATGGTAAAACTGGGGCTTTTCAAAACTAATGATTTATTAATCCCCTTAGATGAATGCTTAGCTACTTTTCGAAGTAATTAGTCTAAGGGGGTTGAAATTTTTGATTTTCTAAGTGTGTGTTTATGACATTGCGTGAGGACACGGCAATAGTTTAGTATGGGGGATTTTGATATGTGCTTAAACACATATCTTTTATTTCTTAATTTAAATCTAAAAGACCAATAATAAACCAAAAATACATGAAAAATGCATTGTATATGTGTGTTTTTGTCAATTGTGTTTTGCAGGTAATGGATATATCACAAAAGGATAAAAATAAAGCAAAACGGACAAAACCGAGCACGGGAATGGAAGGAGCATGATAAATCGAGGCCGAAGACGTATACATCCTTAATGGGCCAACCCGTTCCCATTTTATTGGGCCGGGTCAGCCCATTAGCTTATAAGC
>BQNB010192857.1:0-11583 GCA_026074375.1 Tanacetum coccineum
TTCCCAACAGAGCTGATCACAGTGATTTATGTGATCTGCATGCTACTCCCTCACTAGGGAATATTCCCTCACTAGGGAATATAAAGTACTTTGTGACATTTATTGATGATGCTTTAAGGTTTTTCTATGTTTATTTATTACATTCAAAGAATGAAGCATTAGATAAATTTAAAGTATTTAAAACTGAAGTTGAATTACAACATAGGTCCCAAATCAAAAGATTCAGGACTAATAGGGGAGGTGAGTACATGGATACTCTGTATTTTCAGTCTGTTGGTATTATCCATGAAACTATTGCTCCTTATACTCCATAACAAAATGGTATATCCGAAAGGAAAAATATAATACTAAAAGAAATGGTTAATTTCATGTTGTCCTACTCAGGACTAAGTCATGGGTTCTGGGGTAAGGCTATGTTAACAACTTGCTATTTACTAAATAGGGTTCCTAACAAAAGGAACAAGATTACCCCTTATGAACTATGGACTAAAAAGAAACCAAGCATGAACTACCTCAGGGCTTGGGGTTGTATGGCAGTTGTAAGACTCTCTGATCCAAAGCTAAAAACTTTAGGTGAAATAGACACGGAATGCATCTTTGTTGGATATGATGATCATTTCAAGGATTTTAGGTTCTATGTCATTGAACCTAATGAATCAGTTTCAATTAACTCAATAATTGAATCAATGGATGTTATCTTTGATGAGAATAGATTCTCATCAGTCCCTAGACCAAATCTCAGGATTCCTAATGGAACTAAAGTCATTGGTGGTTCAATGATCCCTAAAGAGGTTGTTCAGCAACCTGAACCTGAGCTTAGAAAAGCAAAAGGAATAAGACTCCAAAGAACTTCAAACCTAAATTTCAATTATACTTAATTGAAAGAACAAGAGATGAGGTATCTGGCCAACACTCCTATTGCTTTAATGTTGAGGATGACCCTAAAATATTTGATGAAGCAATGAAGTCTCAGGATGTTGCTTTCTAGAAAGAAGCAACATCATGGGTAACAACACTTAGGTGTTGGCTGATCTACCTCCAAGTTGCAAACCACTTGGTTGCAAATGGATCTTTAAAAGAAAAATGAAGATAGATAGAACTATTAAAAAGTTTAAGGCAAGTCTGGTCATTTAAGGCTTTAGACAAAAGTCAGGGATAAACTACTTTGATACTTATGCTCCAGTGGCACGTATCAGTACCATAAGACTAATGATTGTAATGGCATCAATTCATAATCTAATTATTCATCACATGGTTATGCAGACAACATTCTTGAATGGTGAAATAGATGAAGAGGTTTACATGAATAAACTTTAAGGCTTCATCATGCCTGGCAATGAAAACAAGGTGTGTAAACTGATTAAGTCTCTATATGGGCTGAAGCAGGCACCTAAGAAATGGCATCAAAAGTTTGATGAAGTGGTTTTGTCTAATGGTTATTTACTTAACCAAGCTGACAAATGTATATATAGCAAATTTGATGAAACTGGTAAAGGAGTCATCATTTGTCTATATGTTGATGATATGCTAAGCTTTAGCGATAACCAAGTTTAGGTTAACCTGACAAATGGATTCTTATCATCAAGGTTCTCTATGAAGGACATAGGAGAGGCTGATGTTATCCTTGGTATAAGGATTAAACATAAAAGTAATGGAATAGCAATTTCTCAGTCTCATTATAATGAGAATATACTGAATAAATTCAATTACTTTGATTACACTCCAGTAAGTACTCTTGTAAATACAAGTGAGAAGCTGATGCCTAATAATGATTAGGCTGTATCTCAACTTGTGTATTATAGGGTGATTGGTTGTCTGATGTATGCCATGACTTGTACAAGGCCTGATATTGATTTTCTAGTATGTAAACTGAGCAAGTATACTAGTAATCCTGGTACTCAGCACCGACAAGCAATTCAGCGGCAACTAAAATAGTTAAAGAAAACCATAGACTATAGTTTGACATATACTGGTTATCCTTTGGTTTTAGAAGGATACACTGATGCAAGCTGGATCAGCAACACTAAAGACAATTCGTCTACCAATGGCTGGGTATTCATGCTTGGTGGAGGTGCAATTTCTTGGGCTTCCAAGAAGCAAACTTGCATCACCGGTTCAACAATGGAATATGAATTTGTAGCTTTAGCAGCTGCTGGTAAGGAGGCTGAATAGTTAAGAAACCTGATCCTTGAGATTCCATTGTGGTCTAAACCTATAGCACCTATTTCTATCTGATGTAATAGTGCCGCAACATTGGCAAAGGCTTATAGCTAAATGTATAATGGAAAGTCTAGAAACTTAGGTGTCAGGCATAGAATGATTTGTGAACTTATCATGAATGGGGTGGTATCTATAGAGTTTATGAGGTCTCAACAAAACTTAGCTGATCACTTGACGAAGAGACAAGCTAGAGACTTGGTTATAAAGTCTGCTGAAGGGATGGGTTCAAAGTCCAACTAGGTTGTTGAATGCTTGGATACCCAACTCCCTACTAAGAAAACTTGGTAGCTGAGTTTAATGTGAAAAGTTGAACGTTTAGTGGACTGAAGCACATGCATTTACATATCATCTCAAGGATGTGCTTAGAACCTGCTGAAAAGGAGGATGAAGTCTTTACTTCTCAATGGTTAATTTATTTGAAAAGTGCTTAGCAGGAGCATGAATAAAGAGGAACCACCTATGTACATGTTGAGGTTTTGCCGCTTCAAGGAGCATGGACTTTGGTTCTTGCAACATTTATGAATTAGATATGGACACATGGCTTTGTATAGTGTCAAGAGTTTCTTAAGTGTTTGAAAACTTGTGTGTATTTTATCTTCAGGTATTCAAATGGGTTGAAGGGTTCAATTCTTAGAACACTCTGATTCTTAAATATTTGAACGTGTAATTTACTAAGTTGGAAATTCAATCCTCATAACATTTTCATTTATGCACTTGTTTTGGTTAACATTTAATTTTCATGCAAAGGAATTATACTAATTTGGAGAGGATTGTTAGAAATTTAGTTCAATCGTGGGTTCAGTTCATATCGGGTAATGGGACTGAAGGTACGGAGTGTACTCCCATAGGTCAATGAACACCTAGACTCTGATAGTGGTAAAATGGAATTCAGTTTGCTGATGAAGTTTAGTGAGTTCACTCACTGAATGGTATTCATGAGTGTTGTGGCTTCAGCTTTGTACTCCTTGAGTAGTAAGCTGAATGATACCATCAAGGAGTAATCTATCAAAGGATGTATCCTCAGCGGGTTAACTCATCAGCGGGTCTCTTCAGCTTGAACCTTCAGCGGGTATACTCTTCAGTGAGTTAGCTGATGATTTAGGGCGCTAGAGGAATAACACGCTTAAATGAATTCAACTAACTTGTAACAACTATGACTTGTTAAAGTGGCAGGTTTAACTGCATTTAATGACCACAATTAATATGGTCATGTAACCACTAATTCCTATAACTAAGGAGTCTAATTATGGATGCGATTATGTCTCATATAATCTCTCATAATTACTTTGACTAGAGTTTTGAGTTTATCCCCTATATATAAAGGATCATAAACTGCATGAGATATAACACGGAAAACATAAACACTTAGAAGCGATGGGTTCTTGATTTGGGCCTAAAACAAGAACATACACATGGTTTTATCCAAAGGAGGTATTCGTGTAACCCAGTCATAGAGTCGAAGAATGTTCTTTGGAAAGTGATTACACGACTTCAAGTGATATCCGATAACCATCTTTGGTAATTATCTAGGCTATTGATTATCTTTACCCTGTTCTGGAAATACACAACAACCAACACGAGGTTATTATTACAAAGTTATCATGTTAAAAGCTAAGAGGTGGTTATCACTGACCTCCTCTGATCTATTTTACCATGAACATCACTTCTGTAAAGTGTAAATTACATTTTTTTAATTCTCTTTAGATTATTCTCTCTTCCTCTTTGTTTTTTCAATCGGAAGCAAACAATCCTCTTTGATTGTCAATTTTGTTTAAACAAAACACAAGCAATCATGTGTTGTGGTTTGGTGAGTTTTTAAAGAAGGCTAGCATTTGTTTGGTTTGCTTGACGTATCATGTGTATCAACTATAGATAATTACTAATACCACTTTCAGTGGTTTGGCTTGTTTGACAAATTTCACTCATTCCATGTTTTTATTCGGTCGATTGCACCTCCTTGCAAAATGAAGATTAAAAAGCAATCTCAAACACTTTCTTAGTTGAAATTTTGTAAGTCTATATACAATATATTAATGGGTAAAAGCTATAAAATAGCCACGTACTTTTCATTTTGTGCTGACTTGAAACACTTACTTTTTTATTCAATGACTTCAACAACGAATTTGTTTATTTTGTGAAAATATTACCAATATTACAGGCTACATTTCCATGTCATTGTTTTGTTTTAATTTTTTACTTTAAAAATTACACATTTTTACTAAAAACTGACGTGGATTATTAAGTTTGCCTACCCTCTTCTTTTGACTCAAATTTTGACCCAATTCATATAATCTTCCATCATATCATCTTCCATTCATCATATCATCTTCTATCATATAACCAGAACTCTTATACTTACCCCAAAACATAAACATTTCATCATCTTCATCCTTACCCAAAAATTCATCATTTTAAAAAACTAACCCTAAACCTATTAACACACACATCGACCAAAAATTCATCCTGTTAACTACACTAAACCCATTAACACACACATCGACCAAAAGACTTTCCGTCTTAGTTTCTCGGTGCGCGTGCGTGCACACACACACACCCCTTCATGAATATCCGGCCACCAACTTCCATTAGATCCGGCGACTCATTCAAGAACTAAGTTCTTTTTTACAATAGGTGTTTGAGGGGTTGTTGAACTAATTTTTGGGATGCGGCCAGCAAGATTATGACCTAATCTCATCTTGAAGACTTCTAAACCATTTAAGATTATGGTTTCTTTTGACTTTTTTATAGAAACAATGAAAATCTTTACCCCAAAAGTCACCCAAGAATGGAAACCGAGAACAACATCATATACAAACTAATATTAATAGAACTAAAACACGTGATAGTTCTTGGATCATTTATAGCTCAAGGTTGTTTAGACCTCAATTCAGGATACATGTAACGAAAAAGAACAATAACATGCTTAGGCGACAATAACAAAACAAATCAAAGTTATCATTTATAAGGTTTTTTTTATTAAACCACTTTCAAGCTCCAATATTATTTGATCAGAATAATACGGTTACATCTATGAACTGTAACGGATCAATGTTACCTTGCCTTAAGTGTTAATTTCTAAATACATATGGGCAGGTCTACATTCTTTCGCCTAGAATCACAAAACACATATACATATTTAGTGTTTACATCTTGACCACTAAACCTAACAATGATTCTGTAATCTCTTTATATATAGAGATATTTGGTTTTCAAAGGATAAGAATTAGGAAACAACTAAATCTTCTAATTTTATTATAATCTTCTAATAATCTTCCATCATTTGAAGATAATTCCTCATTTGGTATTTTAAGTCCTTATTCTTTCATTATGTGTTGTCTTATCAAACTCAAATATAATTCCCAACAATTCTTCCCTAGTGATAATGACAAAACTCCATTATTTAAGCAACAAGTTCTTCCCCTGAAGCTAATATTATATGAAAAGAATAACTATACCTATACCACAAGGATCTACAAGTTGTCAATCATCTTTGTAACACCCTTCTTCACCCCTTTTTTCTATAATTAAATAGGAGACTAATAAGTATGACACTTTGAGTTTGGACAACACAAAACATCTATCTACTTCTAATCTACCTCTATCCAATCAACTCAATTACCCTTCTTCTATGACAGCGCCTTTAGATAAATTAACTGTAGCCAGTAGAACTTAAACTAGATGTAGTAATAATGATTACAGTAGTAAACCTTTTGCCTCATTTGGTTGCATGTAATTATGGGTTAAACATTTTAACAATAATTTAGCTTCACTCTGAACCCATATGTTATGTTAACTTATTTTGTGAACTTTTAATTTTGTAGGGCTATCTCATGTAATGAGTATCAATGAAGAAAACTATAGTATAAAGGAACTTGATAGCCTATAGTTAGAATAACCTTTAAAACATGTCCCTGTCTTTATATCTTGTATATCCACGTGACGTCAAACTTATAAATAAATCTGTGAAATATAAGTAGATCACGATCTCTTAACAAAAATCATCATCTTCTATGAGACACATAACCAAAGTGATAGCAAATGTGAGCATTGAGTACCATAAGTTTGTAAATCACACTCCTTTGCTAGATTTTGACAAGTCTTCGTCACAACATTGAAAACACAAACAAGTTACCTCCAAATTTTGTAAGCCATTTGAGATATGATAAGAACACGTATCCAAGTAATACCACTTCATCTTCAAATAAGTCATAAACAATCATCTCCGTAACTAATTAATCCAAGAAATACGAGCCTTTAAATCTATTAAGAACATGTAAACCAAAACCAAAAACTAAATAGTAATACAGACAAAACTCAAATGTGTGCTTTTGTTTTGTGCAATTGATATCATCGTATGTGCTGTTTTGTCCGATATTCCTTCATCCTCTTACCTGTAATGAACCAAAACTCTTTCTCTGTCCGATATCGTCCTCTAAATCTCTATCAGTTATAAACTTTTTTGCCATCTTAGTACTAATTTATCACATGAGTAGCTAACTAATTTAAACCTGGCAGTATAAACATTTAAAGGAAGCAGTACTAAAAATTACCACTGTTAAGATTACTCCTCCCTCTTATGTTTTTAGCAATGCTTTGTATGTTACAAAACTGTCACTAATCCATTGCTAATCTGCATTCTCCTTCCTCCCATATCTTTTAGCGACACTTAATCTATTACTAATCTGTCACTAATTCTTCATTATCCTTCCTCCTATTCTTTTTGTGACAGTTTTTAGTGTCAGTAAGCTGTCACTTTGTGTCGTCTTTGGCAGCAGTAGTAACGAGGAATCATGGAAGTATAAACTTTAATGCTATCCAGTATTAATAACTTTAAGTGTGCTTATTAACAAATTCTGTTCTTTATGCTAGCACTAGTCAAACACCAATAGGCTTGCTTAGTATAAACAAAGTTAGAATAATTATTTCCAACCTAGTAGAACACTTTTCAAGGTAGGAACTGTAGCTGCTCAAGGCTTGCAATCCAGGTAATCAAACACACAACCCTGTATAATAATATACATTAAGATGCAAAACTATTCCTTTTTGAATTCATGTCATTGTGCACGTGTTCCAGCATGAAACGAATTAAATGACCAAACTTGCTGCCTTTTTCTTCATATCAAGAAACGAACAAATCCTAGACAAATTAGGGTTTTCTTGAATCTCCAAGCAGCCTTCATTAATCACCTTCTACTAGGGTTCATCACCAATCCAAGGATTGACTCACCAAAACTAGTAGAGACATTATGGATTGCCATTCGAATGTTTGTTTGTTACTCAGACGTTCATGAAAATTCCTAACTTTAGGGCTTCAAAATTTTTTATAAACTTCCTTTCTTTGAGATGTGTAATACAACCTTTGATATTCGTACCAGGAATTACACTTGCTGCTCCTCTTCTTGATGTGTGTTCACACTGATAACATGTTTCTGCTTTGTTACAATTAGGTTTGACAAACCCTAATGTTGAAGAATATGACCAGCATCCAAAACAGAAAACTTGAACCTTTGTTTCTTCATAAATTTGACATTAAGACAAACCTTGTAGATTCCTTAGGACCATAGAGCACGTTGCTTTTTGATACTACCTGATAGAACTAAAACACGTGATTAGTACTTAGGATCGATATAGCTCGAGAGTTGTTTAGTATCTAACTAGCGATCATGATAACAAAGACAATAACATGCAGCGGAATAAAAAACAAATCAAAGTTATCATAATACGGTTACATCAATGAATTGTAACGAGATCAAGTTACCTTGACCTTTAGGTTAATACTACATATGGCGTCTACATTCTCATGCCTGGAATACACACACACACACATTTAGGTGTTTATATCTTGACACACTAGACCTACATGCCTGTATCTCTTTATATACTATAGATATTAGGGTTTACAAAGGATAAGTATTAGAAAATAACTAAATCTTCCTAACTTTTATAATAATCTTTTGTAATCTTCCATCATTTGAAGAATTCCTCCTTTGTCTTTTAAGTCTTTCATCTTTCATATGTTTTGTCTTATCAACTCAATATAATTCCCAACAAATATGCTTAAACTTGGGCCTAATTCATTCATTATTTGAAAGATGGCATATGTATTTTATCTCTCCGAGTCTTCATTTTAATCTTGTCAGCTCATCTTGAAGACTTCCAAACCATTCAAGATTATGGCAAGCAAGATTATGGCCTGTAGGGTTGTTGAGTATTTAGGTTTTAAAGATTACGGTCGTGACAAGTATTTACCCGCCCAACTTAGATTCGTACCCGGTTAACCCGACCTAAAACCAACACACATGACTTTTATAAGATCCTTGCCCGAACAAACCACCTAACATAACAACAACCATCTCTTTCTTCCAACCACCACCGGTGAACATCTTTAACTGCAACAACAAAAAAAACCCAGCCGACATTGTTGGTTAAAGAAAACCTCGTAGACAATACTTTATTATTCATCACTATTTATAGATTATAAATGTAGCACTAAACATAACCTTAATGGACTCAAATCCCACAGATCGGACTTGGGCCAACTTATTTATTGGCTAATACTCTCCCGTAGTTCGAGCGGGGAAATCACAAAAGCTTGAGACTGGAAAAGAAAACACAAAACATTAAACTAAATTAAAAACTTAATTTGCAGCAATGAATGTCTTCACTCTAGTACTCTTAGTCAACAGATTCAAGCTCGCTCAACTCGAACACAATTATGTTGTTGAAGAAATCCGCTAATATTATTTATTATATATATAATATTATATTATATATTATATATATAATAATATATTATATATATATTTATATATTATATATTTATATATATAATTATGATAACGCCAGGTATCTCTTTTGTCAGATTACATAAAGTATCAATAAAAATAGAAAAAAAATCAAACCCTCTTTTTTTTTACATACGAGATATGACTCAAAGTATCTCATTTTATGGAGAACCCAAAGTATGCCTTTTTTTCATACAGATAGCCAAACCGCTATCCAGCTCCGAGCGATAAACCAACTTGCCTACTTCTCCACCTAAAAAAACATCTTTTTTACAAATGTGAACAATAGTTCCAAACTATTACCATCTATTCTAACCAACTCTTGTAATGCATACATACAATCTGAACTCTTATACCCTTATCGTATCACAAGACCACTCAATTGCAGAGTTGTTTTGATTATGACACTGATGAGGGTGGAAAAATGATTAATAATTAAGGGATTAATAATTAAGGGTAGGGTTTAGTGGGGAACGATAGAAAAAATAGGGTTAAAGTATAGGGGATAGGGTTTGACGGGGTGGTTTGGGGAGGCGGCCTCAACATAGCTACCTAAGTCTGAGGATCAGACCCGCTCTGATACCATGTTAGACAATGAAAACCCCGTAGGAAATACTTTATTATTCATCACTATTTATATATTACAATGGTAACACTAAACATAACCCTAATAGACTAAAAGCCCACGGACCAGACTTGAGCCAACTTAACATGGTATCAGAGCGAGTATGATCCTCAGACCTAGTGGCTAAGTTGAGCCGCCTCTTTTATGCCACCCCATCAAACCTTAGCCACCATCTTTTATTCCTTTTCAAAAAATAGAATATTCAGAATACACATGATTTGTATATGTGGTGCAACATGTCTATTCATTGAAGCGAAAATACCAAAAATGCAAAACAATATCTAATTTTCAAGACTGCATTCCCGGAATGATAAGAAAGCAGGATGGTGGTGATGTTTTATTATTTTAGATGTTTTTAGTTACGTTTTTACTATAATATCTTATTATGTTTAAAAAAACCAAAAAAAAAGTTTTTTTGTTTTCTTTTAGAGAATACATTGGTTTATTCTTCGTTACGGATACACTGGGTTATCCTATCCTACATTAAAGGATACTTTGGATTATCTCGTCCTCCGTTACAGGATACTTTGGGTTATCCTGTCCTCCGTTATGAGATACTTTGGGTTATCTCGTATGAAAATAGGATACTTTGGTTTGTCCTGGTTCGGGATACTTGGTTTATCCCGTATGATACGTTGGGTTATCAGTTTTGAAGATCAGTCTCCACTTGTTGTCGGCTGTCTTAATCAAATAACTAGTTATTATGTTAATGTTTTTTTTCTAGCTTACTACTCTAGTCTGAGCTTTCGTGATTTTGTCGCTCGAACTACGAGGGAGTATTAGATGATAAAGTTGGCCCAAGCCTAGCTTGTAGGTTGGGTACATTAGGGTTTACTTATATCTTGTACGCTATATATTGTGCCTGAATAATAAATCATACATATGGGGTTTTGATTATCTAACATGCATCAGCCCTATGATTTAAACATAAAAAACTAATCCTTTACAACCCTACGATTTAAATATACAAAAACTAATCCAACAACCATCTCTTTTTTCTAGTTGACGAATCTGATGGCAGTTGTGACATGTGATGGTTGGGTTGTGTGGTGGTGGATCACTAATGATTATTAGAGAGAAGATAATTATGTAAGAATGAGAGAGGTAGGTGATGTTTGTGTTAGAGAAGGAAAGAAAAAAATGCATATCAGGATGTGGTTGTAAGTTAAAAAATATGAGTAGTGCCAGTATTATTGATTTAGAAAAAGAAAAAAAGAGAAAAGAAAAAGTCAACGAATTATACTATAAGAAAAAAAGTTGACTTTTTTGTTAGTGGATATCTTAAGTGGCATTTACTGTTATTATTTAGTGTACACATTAAATAAAAATAAGTACATGGAATTAATTATGCCATCGTGTCGGTAACAAGTTACCATATTGGTTAAGTCAGGCAAAATTTGAATGTACATTGTTTAAGTCATTGAATGAAAAAGTAAGTGTATCAAGTCGGCACAAAATGAAAAGTACGTGGCTAATTTATAGTTTTTACCCTACATTAATAAAAGAAGCTAGGTCCACAATCTAACATTTGTAATAAAACTTTATCACTTAGACATGGTATAATAAAGAGACCCACATATTTATCATCATCACATCAGCGTCACGTCAGTTTTTTCTTTCTAGAACCACCTTCACCAACAACTTTAGTGTAATAACTATTAGTGTATATTGTATAGTGTAGCCCATACATTTGTATGTAGGGCTTGGCTCATGTATTATGCTAACCCAACTTGTGTATGTATATATATATGTTACCAAATGATGAATGAAAGGCATTCAATTTACTGCCATAATATCTCTTCTACTATTATGGTATTAAAGGCCTCCTAAAAACTCTAATATCCCTTAACAAACCCTCCTAAAAACTCTGCCTTCCCATCTTCTTCAATCTTCTATCGTACCTCATCAAAGACTAATTATAAGCACAACAAAATCTTGTGGTATATCCTATAT
>BQNB010192859.1:0-11583 GCA_026074375.1 Tanacetum coccineum
TTTTGGGGTGTTACAAAGTGGTATCAGAGCCAGGTTATAGAGAACTGGGTCGTTTTCAAAACTTAAACTATAACCGTTTTTCAAAAACTTTTAAGAGTCTTTCACCGTTGTCCGATATCCGCGCGCGTTTGCTCTTAGGTACATTATATGCTCTCTTTTGCATCCTTATTGCTATTACATTAATAATTAGTATATAATGCTTGGTTATGATTTCACCCTCCTACGTCTATCTTATGACGTCATACTATTTTCCTTATATCGGTCGGTTAAATATTGACCATTCCGACTATCGCGTACTTCCTGCTTTCTTATTTTCTCCCTCTAACGTCAATACTGGTATTATATAAGGATACTGGTACATATATGAGCTACTTTCTTCTCAAATTCTTACACTTATCTTCGGGATCACCGCCATCTATATATACATATATATATGTATATATATATGTATATATATATGTATATATATATATATATGTATATATATATGTATATATATATGTATATATATATATATATATATATATATATATATATATGTGTATATATATATTGTATATATTGTATATATATATGTATATCTATATATACATATATATATACATATATATATACATATATATATACATATATATATATATATATATATATATATATATATAAGTGTGTGTGTGTGTGTGTATGTAAGAGTAATTCATATAAGTGTTGACTATTTACGGTTATTTTCGTCTATTTTTTAGAACTTTCGAGTAAAGTTAGTGTGAAGTCAAATAAATTTTTAGCTTGAGGTCTGTGATCATATTACCTTGTTGGGTAAGTCAACATACAAGGTGTATGTGGGGCTTGGATAGTGCCTTAATCATTCCAGATGAATGAGTTACGACCAAAATGACAAAACTAACTAGAAATTGTACCCAAATTTTCAAATGAAATTATGTCCAGATATTTTTATATTAAGTACCTCATTTTTCAAGCCAAACCTGTAGGAATTAGATAAACTTAAACATGGGCTTTCGTTTTGGGTCAAACGGAATTATAAAATGGGAATTATGCTAAAAATGGTGGAGTAAGAAAACGTTTTAAATAATCAGATTTGACACATGAGGGTAAAATGATAATTCCACTTAGGATTTGAACATTTTGAATTAAATATCTTATAATCTCGGTAAACTAGAGTCTAATGACTTGTCTAAGGCGAAAACCTCATGTTTATACTAATTACGGATTTTGAGATAAAGGTCCATTAAGTCAAGCGAGGGCGGAATCGTTATGTGATATTAATTACTACATATGTGTATAGCACTATGGTACGTCTTAATAAGTTCTTTTACTTCAATATTTTATGAGCAATGCGATGATCTCTGAAGCATTTACGCTACTTTATTCCCGTTTGACGATATTGACATTCGGTGTACTTTGTCAATTCCACAAGTTATTTTATTGTCCGACTCCGAGTCCAAACACTCTTCTTATGCTTTTAAATCGCGTATGTTGTGTTTGTAATCCATTGAATTGAAATCTTCCAATTGATGGGAGTACGGCTTTATCTTGTCACCTCGGATCGTGCCGTCTTTTGTCACTTACCTTTGGAACATGATGGACTAGCGTCTCATTACACTTCTTGTTACTTCTTATGGTTTTGAAGAATTACACTGTCAAGTAGACACTCCTTTTTACTTATTGTAACATTGTTTTGATATTGTGTTTTGTGTCGGACATGCTTAAGCAGGATGATTTATAATCGTCTTATTGAAATGAATTGGGACGCTTCTTCATTTGAATAAGGAAATTATAAACCGCCGAACCATAAGTTTATAAATTCTTACTTACAAGGATTGGGACGCCTCTTTTTGTAATTGACAAATTATAAATGAGTGGGCTTATGTGTATCCAACGTAGCGTATGTTCTTCCGTATGAATCATTCTTTGGGCTATGAACTTCTTTTGACTCGTGATTTGTTATATGGGTTTTTCCGAATGTGTATCGACCGCCGCGAACTTGATAATCTAATGGTAATGAACCATTAATCGCTTCTAAGAATTGACGACTTGTTAAATTCCTCATATTCAATGGCTTCTTCTTCGAGTCATGTATTTTATCTTTCCTTTAAGTATTCTCACGTCATTAAATCCGTTCGCTTATGCATGTTGCATATATTTGATGTTTTGACTTTTTCTCATTTAGTCTCTGTTGGAAACCTCGACGATGACTTGTCTATATCCTCATCTCTTCACAATTTAACCGAAGACGATTCAGACGAATTGAGCGCCGAGACGGCGCTCCCTTAAGGTGGGAAGGCTGTGGCATCACGTATTTTACGATCAATATTTTAACCGAGCACTAAATTCCAATTCTAATTTTTAAGGAATTTATTATTTTGTTTTTTAGCCGTTTTAACAAAAATCGTCGTTTTAGCTAGTTGTGAAGCGTGCCTTGAATATTTATCCATTTTAACGTTGAAAAATCAATAATTCCATATTTTAGCTTCGAGGGCTTATTCATTTTTCATTTTATTATTTTTCATCTTTTATCCGCGTTTGGCCGAAAGCGCGTCAAAATAGTGTTTTTACAATTTTTAATATTTTAAACTACGTTTTTTAAAAACAAACATTGTGGAATAAATGTTTTAGGAAAATAAAAATAAAAATATAATTTATAAACATAACATATAACACCAAACACCCCCTTATTATATTTTACTCCCACTAAATCTTCAACCAAACACACCCTTATATTTGTATTTCCTCCAACAAAACCAAAAACCAAAAACCAAAAACCAAACACTCCTTAATATTTTTATTTATTTATAAACCCAAGCCCAAGTATACTTTGATAAAATTTTTTTTATAAAAGCCCACTCTTTTTCCTTTTTTTTGGTCGGCTGCATAGCCCAAAAAAATAACAAACATACAATTTTTTTTATTAACTTTGGAAGTTATCTAGCCAAAAATCCTTTCCCTATAAATACTATTACCATAACTCTAATTCCTTTTTTATAAAACAAACACACAGTTACATGATTTTATAAAAAAAACTTGGTCCCCTTCTCTTCTCCCTACTGTGTTCGACACATAATCCACGAAACATCACAAATCATTCATCAAAACCCTTTTAATCACTCTCATTCCATCTTAAATCAATCTTATATTAAACTCCATCATACTTTTCAATTAAAATCCACCATGCATAAGATTTCCTTAAGTTCTTGATTTTATTGATTTTTAATTTGAAGGGTTTTGATCTAATTGAAGGTAAATGGAAGCAATTAGGGTTTCAATATAAAGGTTTTTGCAAGATTTGGCATTGTAAAAACAAGTTAGGGTTTGTTCTTGAGGTTGATTGGGTTTTGGCTATACAAAGAAAAGAAGGAAGAATTTACGATTGATCTTTTCTGGATTTCTATTGTTGTTTGTAAGTCTTTTGTAACCCTTTATCATCGATTAATTTCTATACTAGTGCATGTGTTTGATTTATATATTTTATACACATGCATGATCTTGATTTGATTATCTAAATTATATGAAGTGTTGATGTATGAGATCTGTTAGTAAGATATGTTATGGCATTGCATGTGTTTAATTAGCGATTTGGATGAGTTTTGAATGAATTTGGAAGTAGTTTTAGGGACTGTTTTGAGGTCAGTAGCAAAATGCGGCTTTTCCTAATAATTTTTGATTTAGATCCTACTAGAAAATTTCATGGTTGGATAGGTATAAGTCTAAGCTACGTATGACTAATTGGATGGTTTATCAATTCCTCCGGATGAGGGAGTTATGGTCGTTTTACGATTGCTAGTCAAATCTGGATCATCGTTTGGAAAATGATTTAAACTCTAAGTTAATATACTCTAAAATATAGGATAGGAAAGCTAATCTCAGTAGCTTACATCTTAAAGTAACTTCTCCAAGTGGATTCACTTTAATAGCTATTACGTTTTGGAAAATACGAAAAAATTAGTGTTTGGTAGGAAAACTTGGGACTGCTGCACACCAGCAGTATAAATGGGTTAATTGTAACACCCTCAAAATGGGTCGCAGCGAAATAAGTGTCCGGGGCGTGTTACTTCATAGATCAATAACACAAGATATATATAGAACGACCAAAAAGTCGTTTAAAACTGATACATTGGATTTAGCAAATATTTGTTACAAAAAGCCCGAAGCCTAACTTGTCCACTTGTTCAAAATACAAAGATTTCTAGCCCATAACAGATATACAAAATGTAATGCGACAAAATCTTTAATGCATGATATCCAAATCAAAACCACCAATGTATCCCTTGCACCTCGTGCTTATTGACCTCCTGAAAAACATTGCTTTAAAACGTCAACATAAAGTTGGTGAATTCATAGGTTTATTAAATCGTATAATGCAGGACCACAAGATTTCCCCATGACAATGCAACAAATGCAAACGTCATAAAATGTAATTACGTTGCGCTAAGCTCATGACACTGAAGCTTGACTTAATTAAATAGCAATATAAAATTGCCCACATTGCCCGTATTGATGTTTTAACCCGCAACATCCTTTAATCGACATGGTATACGTTCGTTTGGCCAGTGATAGCTAATCACCCGAACGGGGATGTCAATCCCAATAGATCTATTCATAACATTCGCGCTCACAATTCAGTAATTGACAGTTCATAATCATGGGCTCAATTGGGTTATCGCTACTTAGGCAACACGTAATCATAACATAAAATATCCACTTGTGTCCACTTATAAAAACAATGCATGTTTCTCACCCCAAAACTTATAAAACAAATCATGTAAAACGAGGGGCTATGAACTCACCTCGAGTGAGTAAATTGATAATGAAATATCCCTAATGAAAACGCGTCACGCTAACGCCCGAATGCAACCTAGTTAATATAGGTCGTATGAGTACTCAAGTACTTAGACTAACAACTACCATATATAATCCTTTTTAGCTACATCATACTATCGTTCGGGCTATCATAATTAAGAGGTCATGTAGTGACGTATGAGGAGCTAGGACACTTTAAATCGTAAATCCAACAACTCGTCGATACGCCACCCCGAAGAGGCCTCATTATGAAACTCCCTAGTAATATAGCACTTTGATTAACTAAAACCACATATAATTCTATATAGCTACATCACCATCTAAACGTTTTAGTGAAATCATATTTATAAAGTAAAAAACGTTTATAAATACGCCTTGAGCGAAAATGACCTAACTTTATCGTTTTAAGTCGTTTTAGTCCGTTTCTCGGAGTTTTCTTACGTCACGCTTTCGTATTAAGATGAGTAATTATAATATCAAGTTTTTGAGTTTTTTTGTTATGTGTGCATGATTAGTGTTTTTACTGTTCATAACAGCTAATAATTTATTCTTACGTTTTAATTAACGCAAAACCCGTAAATGTCGTATCTTATTCGTTATAGCTCCGTTTTTAGCGATTCTTTCGAACACGTTCTCGTAATTGAAAGTTTTATCATATTATTGATGTTTACAAAGTATAAGTTTCTGCCATGAATAGTAACTTTTTATAAAATTTGTTTTATAAAGTATTTAGCGTCGTAAACTCGTAACTAGCGTATCTTCTTCGTTATTAAATACCGATTTTCGAAGTTTCTTATCCATTTTGGAATCCTTATGAGATGTACTATATTTATAAAACCTAATATGGCTGTTACCAAATTCGAACCAAAACAGAAAGTTTGAAGTTTTTGATTAAGACATGTTTTAAGCTTGATTTTTGTACCATTAAGCTTCAACACCTTGTTACAACTACTTTACAACACTTATATCTTATGTCATACATATATTAGGTCCATTAGTTCATATTTTGCCCATGTGTTCAAGATAACAAGTCCTCTAATCTTACTTTATTCAAAAGTGGTTAATGAAAACCTAATTTTACACATGTGTACTCATGAAATTTTTTACTTAAACCAATGTGTGTTGTACAAGTAGTTATACTTTTATTATATCATCTTCATTAGCAATCCATATAACATGTTAATAGTTCACAAAACATTGATCATATGTAATATTCTTTTTACATATTCAAAAGTATCCATAAATGGTGATTTAGTAAATAGAACATATATGAACACCTAAAATCATGAAAATGAAAAGATTAATGGTTTGAAGATGTCTTATGATGAACATTGATCATAGAAAACACAATAAAACCCTTGTTTAGGATAAAAAACCAAAGCTAGCACACTTGAAAAACCTTGTTTTATCAAGGATAACCCTAATCTTGTAAAAATTGCATTCAATAATTGCAATAAAAATGGTTATTCAAATGCTTGCAAAACATTTGAATTTCTTAGGAATGATGTTAGGATTTATGTGTATGGTCTTGTAATAATTCATAAACTATGGATAGTGTATGATGGTGGTTTGATGCCGTAGGGTTTAATTAAGAGAGATATAGTGAGAGATCTTTTCTTGTTTTCTAACTTTGTTAAATGTTACATCTATGTGTTACTTGCTAGCTTATATAAATGATGAAACTATTCTTAATCTTACCTAACTATGGGTCTCTTTACTAACTCATATGTAAGAGCCCATAGGGGGGGGTGGGTTCTTACAAGAGTTGGAAGGTGTAAGTGATTGGTTCCCTAATATGGGATTCATCCTATGAATTCAAGGAAGATACTTTGAGCTAGATATTTTCTTGGTTGAATTCACCTTAATCGGCCATTTATGTATATAGGTTGGTATTTTTGTAAATTTTGTGTATTTGGGTATTAAAAGTGGGTATTTGTTAGCGTAAGAGAGTTTTGGTGGTTTCAGGGGATGCTAAAAGTATTTTATCGCGAAACGTATCACTTTATGCTACCAATAAAAATTCCAAATGAACAAAAGTTATTAATTATCTCAAATTAATTACTTAACACTTGCTTGATGTAAACTTTTAATCGTTGATGCCCGTGTTTACTTGGTTACGATAATTTTTTTGCTTTACGAGATTTAACGTAACGATTACAATTAAATGCAAACGAAGTACTATATAAATTTCTTAGTGGATTTTTTGATGACGTCTATGACCCTAAAACACGGACGGTGGTTATATATTCCTTATCGGACTTCAAAAATTTACTAGCCCGATAAGATATGCAAATACCTTTAATCGAGCTATGTTCCTTGTTTAAGCAAATTTGATCTGCAACTTGGATGGGAGGTTGACATGTTGAAAGCTAAGCTTCAAGGTTGGTCGAATATTCTGTGCGAGCTTGAGGCTATTATCCTTCTGCTCTCTTTGACATAATGGTTCAATTGATTACTCCAATGTACACTCTAGAGGCTCTTGAAGGCGTGCACTATTCGCCCACAGGTGAAGGCTTCAATTTGAAAGATAAATGAGAAGCTAAAAGGTTATGTACGAAATTAAATGCTATAGCCGGAAGGTTCGATTGCGGTACAATGGTTATGTTACAGAAGAAGCATTGACTTTCAGTCTCATTATTTTCGGGGATGATGTTTACCACGTAATTTAATCGGTCTCGACCGCTAATGTAGGACCACCACTCCTCCCTCAAACGTAGTCTTCGTTTCAGGTGTTACGATCGGTCATGTAAAGCGATTTGGTGTTCAGGCGTTTATTCGGTTTGATGTCGAAGAGTTGAAAAAGGTGAAATGGTATGTAATTCACAACAGTCCTCGAGTTCTGAAACGTACCGGCTCCAAGGTTTAGAGGTTACATTAATTTTATTTTGTAACTTATTTCTTCTTTACTTATATTTCGAACGAAATTTATTCTAATACCATGAACAGTTTTTCAGTTTATTTTCTAACATAGGATCATGAGAAGAATTCCCTAACTGGGTTTGGGTCGCAGGTAAACTTAGTCTTTTTTGATGTATGTACTTACTGCTAAAAAATAAACATTATCATATTTTGTGTTCTCTATCTTATCCTATATTCTTTCATAGATCTGTCAACATCTCGTAGTCAATAACCCAAGGACACCTGAGGTTAGCACAAAACAGCGAGTTTATTTAGCATTTGGCTAATAGACCCATCAATGGGACTCCTATCTCAGTAAACTCTTGAGTACGTCGACGGTGTGGTGGTATGTCCACGTGGCACAGCAGCGATGAACATCGCACAACTAAAAACAGCGGGATTTGTCTCGCAAAGCTTCAAGAAATACTCAATATTTAACGTATTTGTTGTTTCAAGTTGCGTTGTTCGAGTTTAAGTGGTTCGACACTTAGCAACAAAGGACGTAAGTTACTAACTTGTCTACTTAGGTAACAAACATGACACAAAATCGAATGCAGTCGTGAGGCGTTTATAGATGAACAATACATTCTGTAACACAAGTCAAACAAGTCATTCATACTTGAAGATATACCCAAAGCCTCATGGAAGGACAGTAGATAATGTTATAATCTTAAAAAGTTTTGCGTCGTGGGATGGTGTCATCGTGTGGTAGAGGAAGCGATCTGTATTATACATTTGACAAACTCATCTCGTTGTGGATCTCCCCACTTTACTCACGAGTTTGAATGACTTGCGATACTGCGGCCATTGCTATAGATGGTACATCAACGGGGTTGACGCCACGCCTGATATTCATTGATGTTCCTGACGAACGACTGTGTTTAATGATGATGAAGAAGCCCCTTCCTCATGATTTTGGATTTCTGTTGTTGAAGGACCTCATCCGATGTTGATGATGATGGTGTTGAGAAAGTTTATTCTAGTGAAGAAGAAGATTGATCTTGAGTTGTAACTTGCAAAATACACTTATATATTTGAATTGAAGGAATGAAAGTGTTATGGATTGTGGAAATGTGTATATTTATGTTGGATATGTATGTATTTGAATGTGTGATGCTTATATTCATTTTGTTCAGAATTTTTATTCTGTTATGCTAATTGTATCTGTACATATGTCGGGTCAGCAGATGTTTGCACGGTCCACCTTGGCTAGTGCACAGGTGGCGGTGAGGGATTCCCACTCTACCCATGTACACAAACCCGGTTGCGGGGGTCTTGCCTTCATTACATTAACAAGAGGTTTGAATTTCTGGGATTACTTGTCTAAAACAAGCATAAAATTTAGATACATACTATTGATCTTGCTTGCCTTTATATTTTTATGACTTAATCATCCTCACTTGATTTTGTCTGGCAAAGGCACACGAAAACCAATTTGGGCTGCAGGGGTCGCGGGCTTAGGATGAATACACGCGTTCAAGACACGGAACTTTTCGCTAAAGGAACAATCGCGAAGCTAAAGGCCACCGTCACGATTTATTTGATGTGGGTGGACAATCAAACCCTTGAACCCTCTCGGTCACCATGCGGCTCTCTCGTCTAACTACATCGGGGACGTCATTAGGGAATGTGCCTTTGTACTACCCTTTTGGGAGAGGGCCTTCACCGAATGAGCAGCGAAAGGACGGGCGCTCATTTCAAATATTAAGGTTAGTTATCCTTTTATGTTATTCATTATTATGTTCCTTTATTTAATTGTGTTTATTTATCTTAAATTCGTTTTATTTAGTTTATCATACTTTAAAATAAATTAAAATTTTAATTTAAATATTAAATTATATCTCCTTAACTCTTTGTTTTTGTTTTGTTATTGTATAATTGCTGATCCTGTTTGACAGACGGCCGCACATGGAACTCCCTCCCCGCTAGACAGACATCTACGAAGGCATCAACATGCACTTGCAAAAAGCCTACAATACCAACAAGGCCTTCTTTCTAAGGACATGTCATTGGGAGGGTGCCCCCAGACCAGGGACTTACGATTGTGGAGGAGAAGATCGGATTGCATCGTCATCGAGGAGATTACAATGGATGAGTGGGAAAAGTAACATTCAGTTTTGGAATAAATGATCTCAAGAACTTGCTCGTGGCCGCTCAAAGCGGCAAAAGAGATGTGGGTAAATATCTCGTCAAGGGAATACCGTAGTTGCTCTGTCTTCGAGATGAAATGGTATTTATAAATTATATTTTTTTTTACATACATACTAACATTCATTCGTACATAAATACATAACGTAACGTACGTACGTACGTTCGTACGTACGTACATACGATACATATCTGATTATTACGATTTGGTGTGTTGTCGATTTATCGTTTTTAATTTAGTTTCATCTTATATGTGTGGTATGATACAGATGGCAGAGCTCAGACATCTCACGAGTACCTCTCGGATCTTTGACACCTGTCTGGCGAACAACCCCCCCCCCCCCCCCCCCCCCCCCCCCCCCCCCCCCCCCCCCCCCCCCCCCCCCCCCCCCCCCCCCTCACATGTTGCGGGGGTATTTCTTAGGATGAGGTAGCCGATTATATGTTAGTTTGTTTCAAAACATACTTTAATGATTTATCGCGAGAAATAATGTAGCAACCCGACTAATATAGTTACTATCTTGTGTTTTTGTCACTACATAGGAAGAGATGAAAAGGCTTGAGACTACGGGTGAGTACATGGAGGATGAGATCAATCGATTGGCAAGAGGGGGTAAGCTTCGTGGGCACATTCTCGGTGTGGGTAGGGTATTGCCATCACGGGCCACATCCAGGCCAAGTATGCCCGCCCCTGACAAGTCGCTCAAGAGCATACATAAAAAGGTAGACTTTATGATGAGTCTTTTCAGAAGTGACTCTAAGTACTCAGATATGTTTAAGGAGTTTGAGTCGGGTGGTGCTAGCGGGAGTGGCGGGTGTTGTGATGACGAGGAGAGTGGCGATGATGAGGATGGCGACGGCGAGAGGTAGTTGTGTTATATATAATTAGTATGCTACATTGGTACTTTAGGTTCATCTTGGCGACATTTAAACACTTGTTTCCCTATCTTATCATGTTGAATATTGACTTATAAGCCCCGTTTATGACTAGGAAGCCCCGTTTTGTAGACTTATTCAGATTTTGGACGATTTAGCTTTATTATCTTTTGGTTTTGGTACAAGTTGTGATGTATTTGTATTGCGTTGATCCGTTTACTTTGTATTTGTGTTTTGGTACAAGTTGTGGTGAGTCTATACAGGTTTTGGTACAGGTTTGTTATTTGGTAGATTTTTTCCCGAAAAATTCCGGAAAAAATATGCAAAACGCCTGCGTGGAGGCTGTATTAAAAAAAATGCAGACTTTTCCCCAGCAACAAGTCGCTGGGGAAACTTGATTATAATTTTTTTTTTAAACTTTCCCCAGCGACAAGTCGCTGGGGAAAGTTTTTTTAAACGTGAAAAAAACTTTCCCCAGCGACTTGTCGCTGGGGATAGTTCACAATTAAGTTAAGGTTTAATTAAGGGTCTTAAACACTTTAGCTTACCCAAAGATTCCCCAGCGACATGTCGCCGGGGAAAAGTGTGCCACCGTAGCACTAGATCCTTGACTGAAAAATGAGTGAGACCCACCTCGTCGCTGGGGATTATCGTTGGGGAAAGAATCCCTTACGAAGCTTCCCCCAACGAACATTCCCCAGCGACTTGTCGCTGGGGAAAACTTTCCCCAGCGACTTGTCGCTAGGGAAAGGCTCAAATGTTCGCCAGGGAAAAAGGCGATTGTTGTAGTGATTATTTTTCTTTTTCTCTTTCGATCTTTCTCATCGATCCTGCATATTTAGGTATGTA
>BQNB010192866.1:0-11582 GCA_026074375.1 Tanacetum coccineum
ATCTTCATAATAATGGCTAATACCCGAAGGTATTAGCCTTCAAATGTCATAATTAATACAAAAGTAATGATTTAGCCAATGTAAACTAACCAAGTTAATGAATGATACCAAAAACTGAATGATTACAAGAGTATAAGAAATTACACATTGTCTCCTATGGAATTAATCGCATTGATCGACCTCTTCTACTCTTTTTCTCCTCTAAAAATTGACTTTTATGGTTTAGGTATCGAGAATATGATTTAACACACTTAAAACACGTTTTGAAGTTTTCTATTTATAAGGTTTGGAATATTGTCGATACGGCGTATCCAAAGTCTTGGATACGTCGTATCGGGGGTTTATTGAAGTGGGGACCACGTTTGATATCTTCCAACATATTTTATTTCCATGTAGCTTGAATACAATGTATTGGTCTTTCCTGGACATGGCGTATTGGATCTTGTTTCCTTCATGGTCTTTGGTGAGTGCATGCACAGATACGCCGTATCTTCCTTGATGGATACGGCGTATTGGTTGTCAGAACATTAATCTTCAAAATATCTTCGTTTAAGATCCAGAATGCATGCCTTTTAGTTAATCTTCACTAAGTACTCTATAATTACTGCAATTCTTAAATACAAACGATTAAGTAACAATTCTTTGCAATATTTATACAAAATGGGTTAATTATATAGGATAAATGATGCTATAAAATAGACGTTATTTGATGTCATCAATGATTATGACTATGAAATTTGCTACCATCCCGTTAAGGCGAATTAGGAAGGAGAGAGTGAAACCTACGAGAGTTAAAGCTATGCATATGACCCTTCAGTCGAGTATCAAAGATAAGATACTAGCGGCTCAGAATGAGGCATGTGATGAGTCTGCGGGATTGTAAAAGGTTTAGATGATATGATTGAACTTAGAGTGATGGAGAGTTGTATTACCTGGATCAAATATGGGTTCCTTTGAAGGGTGACGTGAGAACCCTGATAATGGACGAGGCCCATAAGTCAAAGTACTTTGTACACCCAGGAGCTAATAAGATATATTATGACCTTAGAGATAGGTATTGGTGGTTGTGTATGTGAGTAAGTGTTTGACTTGTTTAAAGATTAAGGCTGAGCATCAAAGGCCGTCGAGCTTGCTGCAGCAACCTGATATTTCAAAATGGAAATGGGAAGGGATATCAATGGATTTTATGACTAAGTTACCAAGGACTAGTAGTGGGCATGATACAATCTAGGTCATTGTGGACCGATTGACTAAGTCTGCTCATTTTCTACCTATGCGTGAGGATTATAAGATGGATAGATTGGCAAGGTTATACTTGAATGAGATTGTTGCTAGACACGGTGTGCCAAGCTCAATTATAATTGATCGTGATAGTCGATTTACGTCAAGTTTTTGGCAGTCATGCAAGAGGTATTAGGAACCCGTTTAGACATGAGTACGGCTTACCACTCTTAGACCGATGGTTAGAGTGAGAGTACAATTCAGACATTGGAAGACATGCTTAGGGCGTGTGTCCTAGACTTTAAGGGAAGTTAGGATGTTCATCTTCCATTAGTTGAGTTTTCGAATAACAATATTTATCATTCTAGTATGAGATGTGCACCGTTTAAGGCCTTGTATGGTAGAAAGTGTCATTTCCCGATTATGCGGGCAGAGATTGGAGAGGGTTAGATGATAGGATCTGAGTTAGTGTAAGAGACCACTAAGAAGATCTCGCAGATTAAGGATAAACTTAAGGCTGCGCGTGATCACCAAAAAAGTTATGTCGATAAGAGAAGGAAGCCTCTAGAGTTTAGTGTGGGTGACTATGTCTTGCTCAAAGTATCGCCTTGGAAAGGTGTGGTATGCTTTGGGAATAAGGGGAAATTAGCACCTAGATTTGTTGGACCTTTTGAGATCATTGATAAGGTAGGCCCATTGGCCCACAGGTTAGATTTACCTGAGGAGCTAGATGGTGTTCATGACACGTTCCACGTGTCAAACCTTAAGAAGTGTTTGGCTGACCCAACACTACAAGTGCCTTTGGACGAGATCCGAGTTGATGATAAGTTAAATTTTTTAGAAGTGGAAATTATGCAGAGAGAGTTCAAGAAGCTTAAGCAGAGTAGGATTGCCATCGTCAAGGTTCAGTGGAATTTAAAACGTAGACCTGAATTCACGTAGGAACGTAAAGATTAGATGAAACTTAAGTATCTGCATCTGTTTAGTTCTGTTAGTAGCTGAATTTTTGGGTCAAAATTATTTTAAAGGGGTAGAATGTAACCCTTGCCTTATTTATGTTTTGAATATTCTATTTTAGTCCTTTGACTATTTGACGTTTGTTAGTTTATTCATAAATTGTAGCGTGTTAACGGTGGTGAATTTATGAGATTTATGATGTTTTATGGTTTATGGTGTACAATAATCCTTTTTAGAAGGGTATTATTATGTTATTTATGTTTCGGGTGGTTTAACCCGTGAATTTTGAGAAATGCCAAAAAACGAGTCCTGACACGTCCGTTAATGTCCAAATGAGTTTTTGGGGAGTATAATGTGTACATATATCGTGTAAATACTCTAAGTTAATGAAAAATATTTTTAAAAGTGAATAAAATGCTAAGTAACTTTAAGGTATATTTTACGATCATGTTTTATGAAGTTTTAAGTAAACCCGACACGAAAAGAAGAACCTGAGATCCCATAGGATCCTTGTCGTGGGTTAGAATCCAAGAGGGGATAAGAAGGCTTAATTTTAGCTAAGCTTGTCCTAAGTTGGTACATAATAGCATCTTTCACCCTTATCACCTCATTATTCTAGTTTTCAAAAAAATAAAACATACACGCACATCCTTGTGTGTTTGTCCGACTAAAAGCACACACAAACATAATTTTCTTTCAAACTTTGATCAAGAACGTGGTGGTTTAGAGTATTTCCGGGGTGATTCTAGTGTTCGGGTATTCCTTAGAACAACGTTTGGGTTGTCCGGTTCGTGTTGAAATTTATTTTGAAGACCATTCTTGTAAGTCTTTCAAATTTAAATTTAACTTGTACTTTTGTATAGTTAATGATGCATAGATGTTATTTGTACAAGTTGATCGTTGTAAAAATCAAAACTTAAAAGCGAAAAGAATGGAAAAAGGGTGTTTGTTTGCGTCGAACTCAAAAAGGGACAAAGGAGTTTTGTAGTTTTGTTATCGTGGTCGTGATGGTTGAAAAACATTTACTTTCTATGTAGCTTATTTTGGTTGTGGCTTATTTGGCTTATTTTTTTGGCTCAAATGGGCTTATTTTTGGTTTATAAGCCTACGAAAAATTTAAGACTCTTGAGGAAAGTATTTTTGGTGATTACTCTAGTATGTCGTATTTTTTGTAGATTATTTTGGTAGCATACGGTGATAGCCGAATACATTACGTAGCTTATTAGCTTATATTTAAGCTTATTACTGTGGTTTTGGAGCTATTGGGCTCATGGCCTAATAAGCCTCAATAAGTCGTGGCTTATTGAGGTTTAAATTATTTTGGTTAAGCTATTGTTTTAAACTTATACCTATTATCGGATTTTGATATTGAGCTAAAAGTGTATTTTGGATATGTAAAACCATAATGGACCCTTATTGGGCCTTAAAGCCTAATAAGAGTTAACTATTCGTTTTGAGAGTTTAGATGAACTTTTGGGAAGTGAAACATACTTGTGAAGTTATATTGAAAGTCGTTTTGAGAATGTATTTTGGTAAACGTCATGAAATGTGATTTTTGAATTTGGTCAGAAAGTGTCGAAATGTTGGAAATTTGCTTGAAAATAAGGTTTAAAAACCTTGGGAAACGTCATATAAATATAAGGGTCATGCAAAAATTTTGTAAAAAGTCTATACTTAAAACGTGATTTTTATTTAGTAATAAAATATTATTATTTGATTATTTTAATACGTCGACTAAAAGATGAAAAATATAATTTTTCTTGAAACTTTTCTAAAATGTTTAGCGTAAACAAACGTTTCATTTCGTATAGTATAAATGGTATATTTATTGTAACTAAGTGTACCGAATAGACTTATCAGAGTATATTATAAGTATTTATGATCTTATATTACTTAACTATTTTACTTAAATGGTATGTGTATATTATACTAAGAAATGGGTTTGATATGTATCTTTTGTAGTTAAGTCGTCAACCATCACACTACTAAAACGTTATAGATAACTGTACAACATACGTCTGACCAATATGCATCAAACCTAAAAATCTGTTTTGGTAATAAATGATAAAATGGGACGTTAACTGGACTAGGTCGTGTGCGGACGTTGTTGCATTTGCTTCTGTAATACTGAGTTGGCTGGTTGAGGCTTTTGCGAAATGTGGTTTTGTTTTTGGGACAATTTATGTGTTATGACTGCTATATGAATGATAAGTGTTGGTACGATATTCTGTGTGGTTCCTCGCCCTAAATATAGCTTCAACTGGTAGGCTTTAGGTGCGGTATGTCATTCGGGGTTGTGACCCTAAGAGCGGTGGTACACGCTGGTGATAAGACTAGCGGGGATGATAAGTCTTGGTACATGATTAGCGGGGATGCTAAGTCATGGGTTTGTGATTGTTTTGCATATATTCACTGTCATATAGCATAATAGTCCAACTGTTTGAGTTATTAGCACAACGACTAGGTTTTGAATCAAACTACAAGTTCACCAACATTATTGTTATGTTTTCGAGTATCATTTTTAGGTGATGAGAATGATCGTTAAGGTTAAGATGTGTGATAGCAGACTTTAAGTGTATCATGTATGGATCATGTTTGAGGGGTCTTGCTTGTTGAAGTATGTTAAGGATTTGTTTTCTTGAGGATTGTGGTTTAAGATTTATGGACCCCTACGTGGGCTTATGATCGTAATAAATGGCGGTTATGTGTTTTGTTCTTGATTTGGGACATCACTCAAGGTTGTATTTAAGGTTGATGGTCATCATGACACTTTTCATTTATGCATCTTAGTATTTCTCTATTATGTATCTTGTGTTATGATTGATCATTATGTTGCATTCTTGTGTTTCCGCCTATGACGGGGTATGACATTTAGGGTTTTGGTATAGATCTTAAAGTTTATGTACATGTCACTTGTGATATTATACCTAGTGGTTAAGGGTTTAGGGTTTAGTGGTTAGGAGTTTAGGGTTTTTGGTATAATATCATTGATAGATAACGTATGAAACAGAAGCAACCGGTTGATAACTGCCAAAAACGTTTGAAAATGGCAAAATACGTCTGAACACGGACGAAAATGCGCGAAAGCTTAAGAAAACGCACGAAAGCGGACGAAAACGCGCGAATGCGGATGAAACCGTGCGAAAACGTATTAAAACATAAGAAAACTTGCGAAAACGTAAGAAATTTTCAAAAAACAAATGAAAACGTGTGAAAACGTAATAAATCGTGCGAGAACATAAGAAAACGTGCGAGAACGTCTAAAAACAGACAAAAACACATGAAAATGGACGAAAACGTGCGAAAACAGACGAAAACGCGCGAAAGCTAACGAAAAAGCGCAAAAGCCGACAAAAACGCGCAAATGCGGACAAAAGCGTAAGAAATTGTCCAAAAACGGGCGAAAACGTGTAAAAACATGTGAAAATGAAAGAAAACTTGCGAAAGCGGACGAAAACAGAAGAAAAAGTGTGAAAACAAACGAAAACGTATGAAAACGTTCGAAAACAAACAAAAACATGTGAAAGCGTAAGAAATCGTGCGAGAACATAATAAAATGTGCGAGAACATCTAAAAAAGAATGAAAACGCGCAAAAACGTGCAAAAAGAGACGAAAATACGCGAAAGCGTACGGAAACGTGCGAAAACGGACGAAAACATATGAAAACGTACAAAAACGTTAAAAAACGTACAAAAACATAAAAAAGTGTAAAAACGTAAATAAACATAAAAACGTAAAAAAAAGGTACAAAATGTCAAAAAGATTAATTAATTGTAATTTGGACAAGATTTGCCAACTCTACAAATAATGAGGGAGTGATTAGTGTGCGTTTTAGTAAATTTACACTTTTGGTCCCTCCATGTTTTTTTTAATCTTAAATCTTGTCTTTTTAATCTAATGAAATGGATGGTCTAGATTTATCCCTTAGTATGTATGGAGAAACTAGTATGTAAAATAACTCACCTCTTAAGATGTTATTATTTTGTCAAGATCTCACCTCAATACGAAATATAGAAATAATCATGTAAGTAACTTTTACATTAAATATCTGTATATTCAGATTGGCTATATGTATGATCCACATTGGAAATTCTAGGATAAAAAGCTGTAACCACAAGCTGTAACCACAACTATCTATAATTTACTCGCATTCATTTGAAGGAGGTATATTATTCGCGTTTTACAAATTAAGGACAGTTTATGTAGTGTACTTTGTCAAATTAATTTATCCTTGGAAAATGGTAGACTTGTGCTATTATAGGTTAACCCTCTTATTATACGAAATGTCGATTTGTGGAAAGCCATCTCGGTTGAGTGTTCGTTGCTTCATGTCTTTGGAAAGACATTTCAGCTTGGTAGCGTTTCTCCATTATATTCACATAACAAATATGCCCAATCTTTTAACTTGGAGTAACACAACAAACCTAAGCTCTACATTAAAGACATGTTTTGATGCGGTTATACAAAAAACAGTTTGAGTAACTTGGAGATTTTGAAACCGTGTTTGTTTTGACTCATAAATGCCAAGAAAAGACACTCTTGTAGAAATAATCAGTGTCTTATTTCATGAATGGATTCTCCATAAACTTATTGTAGAAAAAATTTCTAATCTAAGCTTCTTGTTTATTAAGCGAAGATATATCAAATCTTATATTGTGGGATTTGATATTAATCTATTATTTAGTTACTTTATTTTAAGCGAAGATATATCAAATCTAATTTTATGAGATTTGATATTAGTCCAATATTTAGTTACCTTATTTATGATGATTCTAGAATTAAGTGGCTTAGAGTTCAAGCTAAACTTCTTGTATAAATACCCCTTTTTGGGTGATCAATGAGAGACAGAAAATAAGAGAATTATCATGGTATCAGAGCCAGGATACAATCCCTAAAACAATGAAAGAAATTGTCGATTAAGAAAATGACACGTGCAAAAAATGACCGACCATAACTTCTGGCATTAGTTACTATCTTGTACCAACTGTCATAAAAGTGGACACAATGTAGAGACTTTTTTTGAGATCCATGGTTATCCAGAATTGTAGGGAGATAGACCTCGAGTTGATAGAAAGGGTGGTAGTAATGATAAAAGACCATCACCTGGACAAGGAAGGGGCAGAGGAGGTCCAGGTTTCCCTCGAGCTAATACTGTCCAAGCAACAGGAGGTGTGGAAACTAGATGGGGGGTTGAATAGTTTTACCGTTTTAAAATTAAAACTTAGATTATCGGGTTATGTGAAGTCAAGAGATAAACACAAGTATACATGATAGCGATGTAACAAACAAATAAGTAAATGCGAAATATAAATAAGTAAAGATAGGAAATATCAAACCGATGACACAATGATTTATAGTAGTTCGGCTACGAAGCTCCTCTTCGCCCTACTCCACTCTTGAAGTACCCAACTTGAGAGTTTTTTCACTATGTCAACAAGCTCCCTTTAGGCGGAGAGAACCGTACACGTTGCTTACACTTTTTTTGGTACTAAGCTAAATACCGAGCTCTACTTTGAGTTAGAACCAATCTAACACACTACCTATTTTAAGGCCTAAAATACTAACCTATTATACACATATGATACACAAAACACACAACGCAAGAGATACAAGATAAATGATTATCACAACCATGATGACACCACTAGACTAATAACACTTGAAGCTTCACGTCTTTATTAGTATTCTTCACTAAAGAGTGGAATGATTTGATCACTTGTGATGGATTATAGAACAAATATAATGATCAAAGAATGTATATAAAATAAAAAGTTAGAGAGAAAAATATTAGAAAGAGTTATTTGAAATGAAGACATAAGGTTGCTATTTATAGGCAATATCTGAAATTCAAAATGTGGTCCAATCAGCTAGACGCATGGATCCACGGATCCACCATTACCTGGATTCGTCCTTTGGTTTTGTTGGATCCGTGAGGTGCAGCTGAGACAGTTTTTGTCTTTTTGTGATTAACCCTAAATCTTAACAAAATATTCTTATGTTCTTAAAAATCAGATTTATTAGATTCTTCTAGAAAGAAAATATTTCTTAACATAAATAAAGAAAGATTTTCTAGTTTTGGTTAGATTTGGAAAGATTGTTTCCACTTATGGTTAATCTTAATTTTTCTTACATGATTAATATAACTAGCTTATTATTAATGATGTGTTTACTTGAAATCGTTTGATTAGAAAAAGGTTTATGCAAATGATTAAGTTTAAATGCAATAGAAAATATTTTTCTTTCATCATTAACTATGATTTATAATGCCATATTCATACCTTAAGTGATTTGTCGTCTTCAAGTAAACTTACGACTAAATAACTTGTTTACGTAAAATTTTACGTAGTTTGACATTATATATGTTATTATCAAAACATGAAGATCATTAAATATAAATATCGTTTTTACGCGAATATTTGTATTAACAATCTCCCCCTTTTTGAAGATGATAAAATATAAACTAATATGTATTAAAAGTTACTAAATAAGTATTTAGTAGTTGAGTTTACATATCTTCTCTCCCTTTTTGTCGAAGCAAAAAGCGTTTTAGAGGCGCGGCTTGCAAGTCATATTTTGACGAATGCTAAATAACTTCATGACGAATGCAAAGTAAAAAATAAAGACGAATTTGCAAGTGCTCCCCCTCAGTGTATGCTCCCCTTGCTTGGGGCACCAAGAAATCGATCTATGGAGTTGCGCTACAAAAAAAAGTTAGGAGTCAAGCATATTATAGATATAAATATAATTAGTATTATTTATTATATATATATATATATTTATATATATATATATCATAGTATATATTATAATATATTATATATTTTTATATTATATTATTATATATTTATAATTTATTTCAACAATAACATGCATATATATAGGCGATAAACAAACACCATCATCACAACACAACAAGTGATAATGTTAATTCAATTATAAGGGAAATAACATAAAATTAGGCATTTAGCCAAAATAAACTAAAAGGAATATAGCTAGAAAAACTTAAAATAAACTAGAAAAAGAGAAACAACAAAAAAATCAAAAATAAACTAGAAAAAATAACAACCAAAATTCTAAATCTTGGGATAAATATCAATTTTTCCATATAATCCGTAAGGTGAGGCGAAACACTAAAATGGTTAATGGGGAAAGTATGGTGGGTTGGATGAAGATCTAAGGTGTGTCGGATGTAGGAGAATATGTAATTGACATGGTTTCTAAGCATGTGGATTTCATGCTTAAGTAGTGGTGGAACATTAACAAAACATGTTGTGGAGGTAAGGCATGTCATTTAGATGTATGAAATCCAAGATGTTGTTTGGAGGGTTGGGAAAGTCTTGATATCCAAGATTTGGTGGTAAGTTTTGAGTGTTTTCTAGTGGAGATGCATTGTTGTTGATGTTGACAAACAATGGTTAAGGTGGTTGTGGATGTTCAAATCCGGGTTATGGATGTCCAAATACCGGTAGTGGTTGAGATACACAAGGTGGTGGTGATGGATTTGAAGGGGCGGTGGCCAATTATCCATGGTTGACACATAAGGGTCATTTGGTAATAGAAGTTGTTGTGGAAGTTCTTGAGATTCAAGCTTCATTGGGATGAAAATTCTTAGTTTAGGTGGACGAGCAACATGAGTTGGTGTTGGTCACTTACTTGGGGATGATGATGAGGTATGATAGGTGCTCCTACTAGAGGTGGATTTTGATGGTGCATTTAGTGGTGAAAGAGATTTCTTTCTTGAGGTGAAGATGGTGTTGTTTGGTGCTCCTCACTTGAGGATTCAAGGTTGACATAGGTTGAACGCTTGACACTCATTCTTGTAGTTTTTCTTTTGAAATTGGGTGAATTTGTTTTGGATGAACTAGTCATGGTGATGAATAAGTGATGTGTGTGTGTAGGATTTGTAAGAAATGTGAAGAAAAATGAGTTTGAGGGTGATGATTATATGGTGAAAGTGGTGAAGTGTTTTCTATAATGGTTCTTGGATTATATGGAAGGCATGATATATCCTAAGGTTTAAAATCTCACACAGGATCATATAACATGGTTATAAGATAAAGTAGAAAAAGTTAAAAATCAAGAAAATTCAAATTTTTACGCCTGGCCTGGTGACCCACGGATCTACCATAACAACGGACGGATCTAGGACATGGGAGATCCGTAGATCCATGGCACCCAGATAAATGACCAGGACCCAGTGTTTGCAGCCAAAACTCAAATCAAATAGCATGTAATTTTCAAAAATAAGCATGATAAGCATATATAATCCTACAAGCATAGTTTAACAATCTTACATAAAATATCTAAGGCATCAAATAAGGAGTTTAAGTTAGCAACATGATTCATGTTTTCAATTATTGCATTTTTTTCAAATGTTTGGTTATGTTGACGAAGTAGCAGTTCATGCACTCGAACATCCCTCTTTTCTCCTTTTGAGCGTCAGTTAAGTTTTCATCATCCGAGAGTTCTTCCTAGAACTGTAGAAATGATGGTTCTACTTCTTCTTCATTAGATGAGGAAGAGGAAGAGAATGAGGATAAGGGTGAGGGGGTAGCTACTCTTTTTCCATTGTCTTTGATAGTTTTCCTTGAAATATCCATGGGATTCATGACACGTTCATGATACGTGAATTTATCAAATGAAACAATGGATTGATGTTTGGATTGGAGGATGTATTTGAAGAGTCTAGTCAAGAGCAATGCATAAGGCATAGGACCATAGCTACTTTTCTTGAAGTCCTCCATTCGAAGAAGAATCATGGCAGTGAGGTTAAATTTCTTTTTGATTTTGAGGTAGTAGAGCATGTATGCGGTGCATGCACTGACATGATCCATATTGCCTAGAACACTAAACATATTCTCTCGAATGAAGAGTTCCCACTATTTTACATCTGGAAAAAGGTCATCATGAAAGAGCTTATTGGGATCTCTTTGAAGTTGGAGTTTAGTAGTTCTTAGAATAGTGATAGTTTGTTTGACAAGCTTGTAGGAAACTAGAAGGGGAGTTGAATAGTTTACCGGTTAATTGTCCGTTTTAAAACTTTGCATAGAAAATTCTTTGATTCGAGTTGTATGTCAATCAATCAACAATATGAATCACAACTAAACTATCTAATGTAATGAACTAAGTAAACAATAACAATATAAAGAGATAGAGAAAGAAATGATCAAACCAAGACACCAAGATTTATAGTGGTTCGGCTATGAAGCACCTCTTCGTTCCTACTCCACTCCCCGAGTACTTCACATAAGATTTCACTATATCAACAAGCTCCCTTTAGGCGGAGAAAACCGTTTACACGTTGCTTACTTTCTTTTCCGACTCTAAGCTAGATGTCGAGTCCTAATCTTAGCTAGAACCAATCTAAGACTTCACAAAGTCTTTACACACTCACAAGATATAT
>BQNB010192867.1:0-11582 GCA_026074375.1 Tanacetum coccineum
TGATTTTAGAAGGCTCATCGTCTTTTTCTAGTGGTTCGAGTAGCTTGGTTTCGAAGTCGAGAAACATGGTTTCTAGCTCAAAGAGCATGGTTTCGAGCTCGAGGAGCCGTGAGTTGAGGATAAGTAGCAGGATTTGTGTGTATATATGCATAATGTACTACTGTTCCATCTTAGCATGTTACGTGGAGTAGAGTACCATCATTCTTTCGTTGTGAATATGAACTATAGCTATATTATATGTTTGGTTGCTATTATCTATGATGGTGTTTCATCAACAATGATAATAAATAAAGAATTTGTACTTTGGACCTTAATTGTTGTGAGAAAACGAGAAGGATTATAGTAGTGTGAATCTGAGTTTTATTATAAAAGTTTGTTAGGATTATAGTTAAATTGTGAAATTACTTTAATACCTCTAATAGTTAGTTAGGATTATAGTTAATCTCATCCATTGATTAAAAATCAATGGTCAAAAATCCTTCTTATCCTTTTTATAAAAAAAACTCTTTTTATTTGATCTCACCTCTATATATATATATATATATTAATTCATTTAGCAAAAAATATGCACGAAACATGCTAAACAAAATTAGCCGCGGTTAAGCACGAGCATCCATTACTTGTTTGTACTAAACTAAAGACGGTTCCTTCCCAATATTATTACCCATGAAGGGTGTTTTAACCATGGCCAACACCAATGCATGTATACCAAAGAATTTATTTCCCTTCGATCCCTACTCCTTAAGTAGGCATGATTAGATTTTTTTAGTGTGTATAAACTTTTAACAGAAAATTATTTTGGGATGGGTAGGCATATCACAAATTTGTTGTTTCATATGAATTCTTGGAAACAACGACTTAAACTAGAGTTAAAAACAAATTTATATATCATGGCAAAACTATACTGCTGTAGTAGGAGTAGCATTTTCTCCTAGGAACTACATAGCTTAACAAACATGAGCTGCGAAGGAAAGGTGGTATGTGTGACTGGGGCTTCTGGATTCATAGCTTCATGGCTGGTTAAGCTTTTGCTGGCTCGTGGCTACACTGTTCATGCTACTGTCAGATCACTTGGTGATCCAAAAAAGACAGAACATTTACTTGCTCTCGATGGAGCTAAAGAAAGACTGTTTTTCTATGAAGCTAACTTGACTGAAGATGGTTCTTTCGATTCTGCAGTTAATGGCTGTGTATCACACAGCATCTCCTGTTCAGTTTATAGTTGATGACCCACAGGCACAATTGATAGATCCCGCAGTGAAGGGGGCACTTAATGTTCTTAAATCAGCTTCAAAAGAGGCATCTATCAAGAGAGTGGTCTTCACATCTTCCATAGCCACAGTTATGTTCGGTGCAAAAGTTCCGGTGTTTGGTGACATGGTGGATGAAACATGGTTTTCAGATCCACTAATTTGTCAGCAAAAAAACTTGTGGTATCAAGCGTCAAAGACTATGGCTGAGGATGCTGCTGTGAAATTTTCACACGAGAATGGTTTGGATTTGGTGTCGATAAATCTTGGTTATGTGATTGGTCCTATACTCCCAACATGACTTCTGAGGGATTCATGAACTTGATAGCATTTGGAAAGGAAGTATTCCCAGATGGAGTATATAGACTTGTTGATGTGAGAGATGTTGCTATTGCACATATTTTAGCTTTTGAAAACCCGAAAGCTAACTGTAGATACTGTGTGGTTGGGAATGTGATTCAATCTTCTGAGATCATGAAGATTGTAGACAAACTCTACCCGACCCTTGACCAATCAAAAAGGTGTAAAGACGGAAAGTCTCTTGAGCCACTAATTTACAATGTATCGAGGGTAAAGGTGGAAAGTTTAGGCGTTGAGTTTACTCCAGTTGAGGTAAGCATCAAGGATACTATTGAGAGCTTGAAGGAGAAGAAGCTGTTGAGCTTCTAAAACACCAAATAATGTTGTTTGTTTACGAAAATGGGTTTGTTTACGTTACATGTTATTGGTACCATAATGAAAGCTCTTGTATGAAATCTCTTTGTTAAATAAACGTGCGTCTTATAATCTATTGCCTAATAAATATTACTCTGTTTTAATTGTGGTTTCTTTGTGCATCGTATTAATTGTGGTTTCTTAGTCATATCAAAATTGTTTCTTCATTATTATAAAACTGTGATTTCCACTACAAGAATTGCCAAATAAACAAATAAATGTCCCGGTTGAGTATGTTTCATAGCATAGTATCAGTTATGCTATAGTGCTATACATGAATCCTAGTAAAAGCTCGAAAACATAGGTATTCCTTGCAATAAGAAAGAAGTTGGAACATGATTACTATTTTTCATACGTCAAAGTCTTGTTCATCATCAATGATTATTTCTGGATGTATAGCAGCAGCAGCAGCAGCAGCACTAGTCAGGTTAAGAGCTCGACGAAGTTTTCTAGGGTCAAAGACTTCGACCTTGACTGAGAAAACTGAACTAACTGGCTTATGATCAGACATTCTCAAGTCCACTTTGCTATACGAAAGTTGTTTTATGCCTTTCCCTAACCATAATATACGATCACACCTACAGTTCACAAGTCAATGCATTAAGTTTTCCGCACAGATATATATACACTTTGACCCTTAGTCAAGCTAATGAATTTGATATTCATGGAACTTTTTAGAGAACGAAGCAGAAAGTATTCCATGAAAAAATGTTTCAGGAAGTTTTAAAGGTTTGTCTAAGAGTTTCTCAGTGTTCCCATAAATTGAGATGAAAATTAACAACGGTTAAAAGGTGGTTACTTCGACTTCAAAAAAATCAAAACAAGCACTTACCATGCTGGTGTTCTTCTTTTCTCCCCTTCTTTAGGATTTTCACCTACATATCGATCTGAATTGACTTCGTATTTGTAAGTTGGTGGAAAATCAATAACACCCTCCTTCCATCCCTCAAATACGCGCCCGCTTCCAAGTTCTTTGCATAGCTGCCATGGTAAAATATCACTTGAGTTAGTGATACACATTTCCAATAGATAGTTAATAAGTAAATGATCTTTTTCTACTTATTAATCCTAGTAAAGTCATGTAAAAAGCGTCAAGTTTTATAGTTATGAATCCTATATACCTGATCTTTAAACAGCAGTTTGTCCCACTGCTTCACAGCAACTAGTTTTCTAACTTCTGCATCCGCCATATTGATACGATAATTTAGATCGCCAAACCAGAATATCCGACTGCTTGCCAAGAGTATGATATCAAAAATAAAACAAAAGTTATATCATGCACCATAACAAGAACGGAAGGTGTGTATGGCCAAAAAAATGGGCAGGTCAAAATTATCACTTGCATACTTGGATGCACGAAAGAGATTAATGACTTACTCATGAGATGGAATTGTTTGAGGTTGATCAGGATCTAAAACAGAAGAGAAGCAAGTGCGTCTCAAGATCTCGAAGACATCAGAGTTCCTTCTCTCATAATCCCCATCCTTGTGTCCGGAAGTCAAATGAGCACATACGAAACAAAAGCGCGTTTGATAAAGAGACATGCTAACCGAAATAGATCCCTGAAACAAAAAATATTGATTTATTTACGTTTTAGATATTGGTCATCTAGTTATTGCAGCTTGATGTCTGCAATAATAAGTTTCATAGCTGCATAATTTTATCTTATGATTTGCTATATCATCCAAATTCACCCACTCATAGATATACTTATAATTACAACTTAAAAAATATCACCTCATCCAACATTATTTGTCTGTTCATAGGTATTCGATGTCACACAATCAGTTTCAAAACTCACATCCAACACCCTCATGTAAAAGACTTGAACACCACCTTCCTAGCAACAGATTGACGCGACAAGCTAGATAAAGGGACTTACCTTATTGCCCATGTAGCCCATTAGCCCGACACCAACTAGCGATACTTTTACGTTGTTTATATGCCTTCTCAGTCTTTTTCGAACCCAAATCGAAATGTATATCCCTACCATCTGCTTGCTCATGATTCGCACATACCTAATATATAACAAGTGGTTTTAAGTATTTAACTAGCAACTTTATCGGGTGCATGAAATACTATAGACGTATAAAGAAAAAAATAAAGTGTCGAAATTTCATACTTCTGAAACGGATTGCCACTTTGAATAGGTTTATTCTCGACATCTGTTGTGTCTATAAAAGAATCATCGTCTTCTTCATCTTCAGAACCTTGTTCAAATACATCATAAAGTGAACCAACAACATCCGCTCTCTCTTGCTGCTGCGTCAAGAGCAAACCTAAGTCACCCGAGCTACGACGTTCTCTCTTCAACTCCCCATGATTGACCACATTACCTCTTGGACCAAAATCTGTAGGATTTGTGAACCAATCGTTGCGAACTCTATCAGAGCTACTTAACACCCTGCGCAAGTTTTTACCCAACACACAGACATCTTGTTTTACATCCAATGCATATTCGGGCCAATCTAAACTGTAAAATCTCCTTTGAGAATCAGTTGTTGTTTTAGATGACATTAAATCTGCATGGCTAACGATTTCTGAAACAGGAGAGGTTGGAGCACTGTAGCTTTTTGGTATGGGTTCGGGTTCAGGTGATTTGTTCAAAGATTTACGAATGATGGCTTCCCATTTTGTTATTGGCATTCGAGTCTCGGCTCCAAGAACATTTCCAGCGTTCAGTGGTACGACTTCTTGGAAACTGTTAGTAGACTTTTTGGTTAGAGATTCTTGTAACAAAAAATTTCAACTATTTGTGAAATACAACATACCTGGAATAAGAAAAAGGCTGTAAAAGATGGTGTTAAAACATTTTTCTATTGTTTGAAACTGAAGCAATCAGAAAAACGGCTATCTTAGTGTTTATCTGATAATCACAACAAAATATGTTTACCCAAACAGTAGAAACTAATCGTTGCAACTTCAAACCAACATAATACCAATGACGGAAAATGGATCATATTAGACTGATAGTTACCAATTAAAAAAAAACCAAGAAAACAGTAATTCTGCAAGTATAGCACTCGACACTAGTCACTAATGAGTGAAGTAGTTACCCGAGAATATATATATCAGCCGGTTCTTGCATACAAAGCCACTCGTCGATATCTAGGTCCTCTTTTGGAAGTCTTCCAGCAACATTCCAAGTCCCTATAGTTACCCTACAAGAAACAATTATTGCAACATACTGCTTCCAAATACACCAAAATTGTGATTATGAGGGAGAATATGTCGCACGCATATTTCAAGTTAAGAGCCAAACCTCACATCTTTGGTTTTAATATAATGAACACGCATAGTTTCTGATTTCCCTCTCTTATGTTTCACCAACGGTTTTTCGGGTTTTACTGAAGATATACAACAGTCAAAAGGTGGTGATCAGTTACTATGCAAATACTATTTTGGTGAAATATGTTATGTGTAACTTTTACATGAAATTTAACACAAAAAAGGCATATCACAATGATGTTGTCAGTAAGTAGTAGTATCCTTATCTTCATATAATATAGTTGTAAACTAGATATTGAGAATGCTATCAGCTGTAATGTGAACTAGGAGGCCAGGAACACGTACTCTATGCTCTTAACTTTTTTCATATACAAAGTCTAAACGAAAAATGAAAATAAAAACAATGACAGGGAACTTACCATTTGAGGTTTGACTCGAACATTCTGACATGTTCCCCTTTGTTCTGCGAGCATGTTCCTTGCTAAAATAGGTCTTATCATCTTTAAGGGAGCATACTGCCGAAAGTTTAAAACAAACATGATATAGAATGAAAGACCATAAGAATCTTATGATAAAACAATACGGAGTACAAATTAAAGCTTTCCTTATGATTTATACATACCATCGTCTTCACTTTCAGTTTCGGTATCTATTTCATCTTCACTAAAATCATTATTCTTCGGCTGAATATTCAACCACTTTTTCATTACAATTGACGGCCAAAATGCCTAAAGAAAACACAAACATGACATCACAGGTAAAACACGTCGACAACTTTAAACATGGTATATCATCAAGAACGCACTAATGCTCAATGAAAATGTACCTCAGATCGTTTCCCTCTTCGAACTTTCATTGATTATAAGAATAAGCCAAGGCCAGAAGAAAAAGATGCAAAGTTTGCCAACAATACACTTCAATTTCAGGTCTATTTATAGATTTATAAAAGAGTGGTCCATAACCAAGATGGAGATGAAGAAACTCCAAAATCTCAACTTGTGCAGAAAAATCATAAATGGACCTCACTTCTAAAACTTAGTCGTCACGAAATTACAAGAAAAAATCATAAAGTTTTCATATAACGACATAAAAACAACCAAAAAGTCGGAGATATCACTTTCAAACACCACTTAAGAATGTTCATATCAACCATTGACAATTATATAGTTTTGCATGGTTGATGTTGATTTGCAGAAAACCATATAAGCTAGCTGAATTAGTGCATGATTAGCAATGTAAACATAAACTAAGCCAAGAAAAGAACCGTCTTTGTATTGAATATGTTTCGTAAGAAGAACATTTTACCGAGATGAATATCTTAACCGTGGTCCCAAATCATACCTAATGTACAACACCGACCAAACGAATACTATAATTGGAAATTGATTGTTTTGATCATATACGTTAGGAAAAATTTAAATATGTGTTCTTAAGGGAGTCCCGCTCATGTATAGTATTGAACCGTTGCTTTGTTATTTATAACATTTTACAGGATCGCCATCCTTTTCCAAAAAAGAATATTGATACTGACCATACTTCCTTGACAGAGATATATTGTAATCAGTACAATAATGACAAAGAAAGGGTATAAACAGACCGGCTGAGTTAAATTTTTGTACTAATGGGCAAGTAACAAGTTTAGCTAAAAGTAACGGGTCAAAAAGTTTAGGACACATACAAATTATAAATAACTGTCGACAGCCTCTTAAAAGGAAAATTTCTATTTTTGTTATTGTAACCTTATAATGAGACTCCACATCTAGAAACAAGAAGTAATGGAAAAGAAATCGGTTGCCGAGGAAGCCAAGCGATTTTGTTGTGATTTCTTCTGTAAAAAATACGTACTGTGACCCAAACTTATAACCCAACCCACTCGACCACCACCTTGGTACCAGTATCAGAATGTAACCCCGCAGTGCAAGTAAGGGAGAGCATTATTCAGTGTTTTTCTTGTATGCCGAAAAGATATAAATTAATGTGGCTATAACCTTAAGGAACCCTCATGGACGTATCACACAACATTGACAAAATGCAATTCTAGTCAACTGGTTAACTAATGTTCTGTTTAAACTAAAAGAAGGATTAGTATCAGAATATGACGGTTAGTTTAGTATATAAAGAGACATTAGTACCTTTGAGATTCTTCTGTACTTTCAAATAGTTTGTACCTTTGTATTTGATTAGCAATTTCATTGTGCTTCGGCTTAATTTGCTTTTGTATTTGTTCGATTCTGTTCTTGATTCCTAACAGGTTCCTTGGCTCTTTACTACATTTCCTAACCCATCGTCACCATTTTCCAAATCGACATTACCAACAATCATAACATAGGCAAACTTTAGTGTTGTTCACACATTGCTAATAAAATTTAAGAATTTCACTTGCTAAAGCAGCCAAAATAAAAGAAAAGAAAGACCAAACTGAAAACAACAAATCATCATCACATATGATAAGTCAAATGGGGTGATTATGGAATTGCACAGCTGTATAATCACTCAAGCAAACAAAACGACCCATGCATTATATCATAAAATAATAGCCAAAAAGTTAAGGACCCATTCTTACTCCACAAAGCACTATATGTGGAGGTTGATGAAAATAAGGCTAGCTAGGACCATTCCAACATTTTCAAGAACCAATCATGTACAGTTTCTATGCGAAAGTATAATATTACTTCACAATGGTTGCTCTAAAAGACAAGGCTTATATTTGTGTAGAGCGTTATTTTGAATTTCAGCCATCGGTATTTAGAGAAAAGAATACAAAATGCAAGTATTTAGTTGAACTAGTTGGTTACCCGCGCATAGCGGCGGCAATAAAAAATTTACTAACTCAACTTTTTACGTAATTTCTTACCCGCTTAGTAATTTCGTTTCACAAATGTATGTGTTCGTTGGGGTTTCCCGTAACTTTCCCGCAACACCATATTAACATCATCATTCTCGCATGTAAACAGACAATACTCTCTCCGAAAGTATATAGTTTTAACGTATCAAGTTTATATTTAATTAAGATTAAAGTTGTAAAAAAATATAAATCAACATAAAATAAACCCATTAAAATGTAAAAAAAAAAATATATAAAAATATATCAAAATGGATGTTGAATTAAAGAGCATAAAATTTTTTAAAAAAAGGTGAAATTATATCAAAATAAAATTAAATAGATAAAAATATATTTCAATTTGAAAATAAAGGTGATTTTTTAATCAAAATGTGACATATGTCACTTTATGATGTGATTCCAAAAATAAGATGGACGGTCAAGATTGCACATCCTTATCTTAATTTTTAATGGGTCCCACATTATAAATGCTTTATATAGAAGTATAGATATAGATATAGATATAGAAGTATAGATTAGGACGAGCAAGAGCCCAAGTGGGTGTCTTGCGAACACAAATTTGGGTTTGATTTTTTATCGAACGTACATAAAAACAAATCATAATCAGAACACCTTTGTGACAAGAATATATGAGAAGGGCATAGGTACAAAAGGGATGTACCTTCTTTTTAAAAGAATAAAAAAAAGCATAAGGTGATAACGAATATGTAGAAGATGGAATCACATGTCGATGAAAGCTGAAAAAACAATGTTAGGGCCGTTTGGTTTATATGTGGGTTTAGAATTTAAATTTAAATTTGATATATCTATAAAGGTTCGTTTGGTTTGTAAATGAGTTTATAATTAGGATTTCGATTTGGATTTGAATTATGCTTTGGTTTTGATATAAGAGAGAGGAAATCTATCTATCTATATATATATATATATATATATATATATATATGATAAAGATCAAATAAAAAGACAAATATTCGTAAGAAGAATAATTTTTTTTTTTTTTTTAAAGTTCTCAAAAAATTCTGAAAACATTTCGCAAGATCGTGTATGTTGGTGCATGAAAAAGTTGTAAAGGAAGTTTTTCTAAAAGTGGATAGTTTTGCCGAAAAAATTTTATTAAAAAAAACGTTTGTGCAATAAATCATTTTTTGTGCAATCAAAGAATTCGTTTTGTACCCAACATTTCTTTTTTGACTTTTTGCATCAAAATTTTATTGCGCATCAAACTATAACAAGTCGAAAAATTTGTGCATCAAAATTTTTTTATGCATCAAAATTTCTTTTTTTGCGCATTAAAAAAACGTATAAAAACTCAAAATTAGAAAAACTTCTTTTACAAAAGTTTTATGCACCAACATACCTGATTTAATGGAATTTTTTTGAATTTTTTCGAAGAACTTTTTTTAAAAAAAGTTTTCTTTGTTATTCTTCTCACGAATTTTTTATTTTTTTTATTAACCTTCCAATATATAATATATATATATATATATATATATATATATATATATATATATATATATATAACCTATATAAAGAAGGTTTTTGAAAAACACATCTTGACTTTAAAATCTAAAAAGACGGCACGTGTAAAATCACAAAATAATCAAAGGCTGACATTGAAAGCCATTTTTGGATATTTAATTTTCACAAAAGAAACCCTTCCAACCAACCATTACAGCCGATTACCTAAAATCAACTGAGATCCCTAAATCAAACCGCCCCATTTAATCATTTAATTATTATATCATAATCAACCATGGAGGGAAATTACATGATTGTGTGTAGGACGTCGATGATGAAGCATCAGGAGTTGTTTACGAGAGAGGCGTTTCATATACCAATCAACATCGTTGTAAAGGTTAGTGTGTGTAATTTTATTGTAAAAATTTTAATTTTGATTATAGGATGAACAAGTGAAACTCTATTGCCATGATCCTTATGCAATGATACAGATTCTTTATCATTTGGTTTGATACTTGAATGTATTACTTAAAATCATGCAGATTCGCAGGCCAGACAACCGACTTAATTAGGTAATTATTACTATCATTTAAAAATAACTTCTGGTGTTTTTAAGGAATTTAGAATCTTGGTTTGCTACTTCAGATGGGATCGAATTCGATGGTGACCAAGATTTCTAGAGCACTTAAGATGGTAATACTTTTTTCTTACTAATATAGTCATAAGAATAAACCAATTCTGGGAAATGAGGTGCATTTTTAATTAACCTATTTAGAGTGTTTGGATTAGCTTATTTCATGGTCCTTTATGAAATTTAGAAAAGCCCATAAGCTCATTGTTTTCGGCTTTAGGCTAATCAACCTGAGCTTATGCCCTATAAAGTCTATTAACTCAAGGTGAATTAACTATTCCAAACACCTAAGATCAAAACTGGTATGTATGATGTTGTAAACTTAGCACCAGAAGTTTAAAACGTGTTACGTAGGAGGTGTTTCAATTAGCTGATTTTTTGGGCTTCTGAAAAGCTCATTAGCTCATTTTTTGAGCTTACTTGGTTATCAAGTTGACCTTATCACATCGGTTATCTGAAAATGCCTCAATAAAGACTAATACAACTATCAAATTATAGTTATGTTGTTACGGTTTTCATTGGATGTAGACGTAAAGTATTCATTTCCTGTGGTGTTTGAGACCGAATAAATTCTTAAAGGTGTATGGAATCATATAAGTGAGCATAATATGCCATTTCCAGTGAATGCTCTATCCAAATCCATAGTGACCGTATCAGGAAAAAAACCATCTCATTACTGTCTGAAAGTAAGAAGTGCACGTTCTTTAGTTTTTCGGTTGTTAATTCATTTGTTTTTAGGTGGCTGTGTTTTTTTATATCAATAAAAATATTGAAACTTTGGTCTTTGTTAAATAGTGGCTGATAACTAATGTAATTTTTTCCTCAAATACTTTTATGTTCAATTATCAGTCTATCTGTGGAATAACAATGATGAGAATTTCATATTGCATTTACAGTCTATCCGTGGAATGTTTGTTAAAAATACTTCCATGTAAGGTAGCTTTCCCAATGTGAATTTCAGATTGCATTTACAATGGATCCTCAAATACTCTTATGTAGTGATGGTTTTGTTGTATTATAACAGTTTATGGGTGTGGAACTTGCATTGGCTAAAGGGAATTACACTAAAGTATTGTAAAAGGAATGTAGGTGTCGAGTGGCAAAAAAGTTATAACTGGCAAGTTTGTTGGAGTCGTGTGATGCTGTTAAGGCATGTATCAGCCAAACACTAGCAACAGAACCTCAAGAGAGATTACACGAATCAATTTTAGGTCTTGGTGGTCCTGGTGGACTTTGGCACTTTATATACCGCATCATGTATTTTGATCAGTATGTATCTTTTGAGTTTTCATTCCCAATTAGTGATCACCGACAGCAAAAACGGTAAGCACCACCAACATGCACAACACCTTTTTTTAAAAAATTTAGTCCATGCTTTTGGTTTTTCATATTTGTGGGAACTAGAGGGGGGGGGGGGTGAATAGTTTACACGTTTGTTTTGCGTTTTAACAGTTTACTT
>BQNB010192870.1:0-11582 GCA_026074375.1 Tanacetum coccineum
ACAAATGAAAAATTGAGAACTCAAATTAATTTATTGCACATAAGTTTCTTCGTATGTTATTTTGCTATACCATGAGATATCATATGCAACAACTTAATACTTTTATTTTACCAATTTATATGAGTTGTGCACATTAGACAATATAAACAAGCAAAATTTCTTATTTTGTCCAATATGGGACTGATAGTGCAAAATAAAAGCTAAGAGTGTTAGATATCGTGGCATGCGAAAATACAATTTTGAGTGACACCTCATTTTAACATACACCTTCAAAACATCCATTAAATCATAACATGCCAAACCCATGACATTTAGGCTCCACCCACCCACAATTTTATTTTATTTTCTATTATTTCAAATAAACTAAATTTTATTAATTCAAATATATTACAATACGAAATTAAAAAAGGTATACATGAAACATAAAAATAAAATACGAAAAAAGAGTTCCTAAAGGTTCATTTCCAATTTTCATAACATCACTTATAATCGGCTCTATCATCTTGATCAAGACAAAGATTGTCTTATCATTGACCGTATTAATAATGGGCAATGGTCTTAGAATTGGTCTCGGACCAATCTTGGTGTTAGAAATCTTGCCTATTTATGTGACATGTTAAATAAGATCGGTCAACTAAATATTTTTTTTGAACGACGACTTTTATTAAGAAATACTAGCAAGGAGCTAGAAATTACAAAGAAATAAGAGACGGGTTTTTATACCAATCGTCCCAGCTAAACAAAGTATTGCATCTATACCGACACCAGTAATAAGAACTACAAATAATCTCATCAAAAAACGTCTCCTTAGATTTGGGCTTGGCCTCGAACATCTTCTTATTACGAAAATTCCATAGAAGCCACCACATCACAAAATAAATACCTTGGAACATGATTTTATTCTTCTTCGGCATTTTTACATTATCGATCCAAGACCTCCATTCTCCGTAAGAGTTAATATCCATAAAAGGCACGTCCCACCACCGATTTATTAATTTGGAAATCTTCTTTGCCGTGTTACAAGCGAAGAACAAATGATCATTGGTTTCAATCCCGACATCACAATTCACACAAGATAGAGACTCAATATCTATACCACGTCTGGAAATGTTAAATCTAGTAGGTAAGGAGTTCGTCATTACCTTCCAAGCGAAGGTGTTCACTTTGTTGGGAACATATCGAATCCACCTAGTCTTTAGATCACCTTTCGGAAGTAATCGCGAATCTATCATGTTTCTTGACGAAGCCACGGTATAACCACCAGAATTGTTCAATGTCCAAGACCATGAATCAGGAGACTGAGTAAGCACCACAGGGTTAATCACTTTCGCTAACTCTTCAACTTGAGTGAGTTCCAGCCCTCCTCTCGGATGTCTACGAAACGAATGGTAAAGACTAGGATGCGCAAGTTTTTGACCTACTGTAATTTGTTTGCTGTTTTCGAGAGCATACGCTCTAGGGAATCTATTCTTAAGCTTGCCCCCATCACACCACACGTCATCCCAGAATAAAGTCGAAAGGCCATTCCCAAGTTTCTTCTTCATGAACAAAAGCAGGTTAATACCCTTTTCCTCAAGCCTCCTAACCTCTTTAATAATATTTATCCAACATGAATTAGCTCCTTTACCCGAAATCTCATCAATCTTTCCATTGGCTCCGTGTATAGCCTTGATAACACGAGACCAAAGCGTAGGCTCATGGGCTAAAAATCTCCAAACCCATTTAAATATCAATCCTCTATTAAGAGCATAAAGACTAAAAATACCTAGACCACCGTTATCTTTAGGAGCAAGAGCCTTCTTCCATTGAACCCACGAAGCTTTTTTACCCGAACTCTCATGACCATTGAAGAATTTACTTCGAAGAGATTCCAGAATTTGAATGACACCTGCAGGAACTTTAAACATTGACATGTGAAAAATAGGCATCGAGCCAAGTACCGATTTGATTAACATGAGCCGCCCTCCAATCGATAACATTTTCATCTTCCATCTTGATAGACGTCTTCTAATTCTATCAATAATGTCCTTCCAAGATTGAATTTTATTCATGTCCCCTCCAACATAAGAACCAAGATATAAAAAAGGAGCTTTAAGAACAAGACATCCGAATTTGGTCGCCGCACGAGAGACTTTACCATTATCAACTTCAATGCCCATGATTTTGCTTTTGCACATATTGATTTTTAAACCTGAAACCTTATGAAAACAATCAAGAACATGGATAAGAGAAGTTATATTACTTTCGCTCCATTCACCTATAAAAACCGCATCATCCGCATAGAACATGTGCGAAAGATTAACCAAACCACCAACATCGATACCATGGAACATACCCGCATCAACCACTCTTTGAAATGAAATATGGAGACTTTCCATGATTAATAAGAATAAAAAAGGAGATAACGGATCACCTTGTTTAAGACCTCTACCAAATTGAAACTCGTCGGTTGGACTACCATTGATAATGATAGACCCTTTCGAAGAATGAAGACAACATTGAATCCATTTTCTCCATTTATCCCCAAACCCAAACTTGCCTAAAACATCATCAAGAAAATCCCACCTTACCGAGTCATATGCTTTTTCAAAGTCCACTTTGAAAAGAAGAGTTTGTTTTTTCTTCTTCTTACACCAAGACATGACTTCATTTAAAATAAAAGGCCCATCAAGAATTTGCCTATCTTTAATGAAAGCCGATTGAACCTCATTAATAATTCCCCCCAAGACATCAACAAGACGATTAGTTAAAATCTTAGCAATGATTTTATATATGCTACCAATGAGGCTAATCGGTCTAAAATCCTTAACAAGATTAGCATCCGGAATTTTCGGAATTAAGGCAATGAAAGATGAATTACACCCTTTGGGTAAATCAGAAAATTTAAAAAAATACCTCACCGCTTCACAAACATCCCTATCCACAAGATGCCAAAAGTGTCTGAAAAAACCAAACGTGAATCCATCCGGACCCGGGGCTTTGTCGGTACCATTGTTATTTTATTGTCTAAGCTCATGGCACACAAACTGACTGGTGTATATATATAATGGCCCTCGGTGTAGGTAATTGCCATATACTTATGAAATTCAAATATAGTGTGTTTGGTTACCTATCCGGCTAACACAAACAGGATTTGTCAATCCCAATAGATCTATCCATAATATTCGCGTTCCCCCTCAAGGGCTTATAAAACATGTAAATAAGTAAAGGAAAGGTTATGAATCTCACTAAGTCATTGAAAAGCAATCACATTGTTATAAGATAAAAGTTTAAAATTTTAAGAAGATTGAAAATATTTGAAAACTTGTTTTAGAAATGAGAGCTGTAATTTTCTTTTTTAAAAATAAAAAAAAAAATGGAGAAAGAGTAAATGAAGTTTTTCTATTTTCTATATAAATATTGTGATCACTGGTACTTTTGCATCTCTTAAAAATACGTGGGAACTTTCATTGTCATTATGTACAAAATTTACCACTTATCTACTAATAGTATAGTATAATTTTCTAGACCAATGTTGAGGAAAAATATATATTCCGTTTTTAAAAACTTGTTTAAATGAGAGTTTAATTTTTCCTTTTTAAAAATGAAAAAAAAAGTGGAGAACAGTAAATGACTAATTTTCCTATGGTGTTCTATAGCCAATTTTGTGATTTTGGGTACTGTTTTTGTCATCTTTTATAATGTGGGATACTTTCTTGTCATTATTACAAAAATGTACCCTTCTACTAATAGTTATAGTTAATTTCTAGACCAAATGTTGAGGAAAAATACATATTGCCCCCCCCCCCCTCCTAAAATCAATACCTTATATAATGGCCCTTCTAACAAAAGTGTTCAAGTTCCGTCCCTGCAAGGGCATTAGAATATAGTATCGTATATACTAATGTTTTATCTTTGAGTTTACAGATATTTCTTTTATTCTTTACTATGTAGAGGTTTAATTCACATGTGAAGTCTTAATCTATGTCTCTTTTACTTTCAAGAGGTAACCAACAGATGGAGGCCTCATAGCCATTACAGACATGACAGAGCCAGTAAATTTAGTAATACGAGTGGCAAAACAAATAAAATCGATAATCAACGACAATGTAAATAAAATAATGTAAATTAATAACACTTAAAAGTATTGCATAAATGAACAGCTTATAAATAGGTTATCCCATCACAATTATATTAATATATTTACTATGACTACTATGATTTTATAATACAGCATCTTGGAGGACTCAAAGCATGAGTATGTCTATGGACAAAATTAAATCATTAATATGGTAACATGTAAGTTCTCTAGAGGTTTTTTGGTGTGGCCTTGGCCAACCCCCAAACATACACAGCTCCGTCTCTGTTACAAGTCAATGGTCCTTTTGACAAACACTAATGGTGTTGTCGTATTGATTTTTCAAGATTGTTTTACACTCTCATCTACAAAGAAAAGAACTATTGTCTTTTTTTCTCCAGAAGTACTCTTTCATTTTGATTCTTATCCTTTCTACTAGTGTTTTTATGTTTTCGTATGTTTTTTACGTATTTTTAGTCAGTTATTTTACGTTTTCATTAGTATTATTTAACGTTTTTCGTCATTAATTTTACTTTTTCGTCATTTTTTTTTATAGACGTTTTTCCGTCTGTTTTTTTTTTACGTTTTCGTCGGTTATTTTACGTTTTTGTCAGTTTTATTTTACGTTTCCTTTAGTTTTTTTACGTTTACGTCAGTTTTTTTACGATTGTGTCAGTTTTTTTACGTTTAAGTCAGTTTTTTTACGTTTTCGTTTGTTTTTTATGTTTTCGTCAGTAATTTTACGTTTTCGTCTGTTTTTTTACGTTCTCGTTATTTTTATACATTTTCGTCAGTTTTTTACGTTTTCGTCAATTTTTTTATGTTTTCGTCAGTATTTTTACGTTTTCGTCAGTTTTTTACGTTTTCGTCTGTTTTTTCACCTTTTCGTCAGTTATTTTACGTTTTCGTCAGTTTTATTTTACGTTTTCTTTAGTTTTTTACGTTTACGTCAGTTTTTTTACGTTTGCGTCAGTTTTTTTACGTTTGCGTCAGTTTTTTTACGTTTGCGTCGGTTTTTTACGTTTTCGTCTAATTTTTTACGTTTTCGTCTGTTTTTTTACGTTTTCGTCAGTTTTTTACGTTTGCGTTAGTTTTTTGCGTTTTCGTCAGTTTTTTTACGTTGTCGTCTGTTTTTTTACGTTTTCGTCAGTTATTTTACGTTTTCGTCAGTTTTTTTACGTTTCCGTCAGTTTTTTTACGTTTTCGTTAGTTTTTATAGGTTTTGTCACTTTTACGTTTTCATCATTTTTTATACGTTTTCGTCATTTTTTTATGTGTTTTCGTCAGTTATTTTACGTTTTCGCCCTTTTTTACGTTTGCGTCTGTTTTTTAACGAAAACTTGAAAAAACGGAGGAAAACGTAAAAAACATGTGAAAACATAAAAAAATGGAGGAAAACGTAAAAAGATAGACGCAAACGTAAAAAGACGGACGCAAACGTAAAAATACGGATCAAACGTAAAAAGAAGGGCGAAAACGTAGAAAAAATGTACGAAAACATAAAAAACGGACGAAGACGTAAAAACAGGCAAAAACGTTAAAAACAGACGAAAAAGTAAAAAACCAGACAAAAACGTAAAATAACTAACAAAGACATAAAAAACTGGTACGAAAACAGATAGAGTAAAATAAATCAAAAAAAAAAAAAATAAAAAAAAAAAAAATAAAAAAAAAACCCAACGAAAAAACGTAAAAATCTTCCGAAAACCTAAAAAAAACACACGGAAACGTAAAATAACTTGACAGGGCCAACGAGTAAAAATAATCTGACGAAAACGTCAAAAAAACAAAGCCGAAAACGAAAAAAAACAGACGAGAAAACGTAAAAAACTGCCAAACAAACCTAAATAACCGGTGAATAACGTAAAAAAATAGAGTGAATATATCGTAAAAAACGGAGAAACCGTAGAAATCATAGAAAACGGATAAAATGATCAAACGTAAAAAACCGGACAAACAAGAATAAAGACTGTACTGAAAACGTATAAACCTAGAAACAAAGTAGGACTTATCTAATTATTGAAAGAAAAAGTGAGAGAAGAAGGGTAATAAGCAAATATTTTCTGTCATAAAGATTTTATGAAAGCGAAATAAGTGAACTTATTACACTTATCTCTGAAAAAAAAAAAAAAAAAAACGTCTGAGAGACTGCATAATAAGTAGGTGAGACAACAAAAAGTATAAAGTAGGTTATTTGGACAAAAAACAAACAAAGCCTATTTGTCTGATAACAATACGTTTTTAGTGTTTTAATCACGCTTTTAATATATAATTTAAATTTACATTTTACAATTGCGTTTGTGTGCTCCTCAAGTTTTTTGTTCGTAGTTAACTATTGAGCAGAGATAACTCGAAAAAAAAACTCAATAAGGGTGACTCTTGTATCTTCTCATGAAAGGCGGCATATTATCATTTAACCAACCCTTGTCTACCTGTAAGTGGAATTAGAGTATGTCTCTTTACATGATCGTTGAGCGTTTAGATAAATGGATTATGATCATGATTGTTTGGTCATTGAAATATGTAAAATTGTCTACTATAATTATCAACTGATAATCCACATATCACAATGGCCTGTCTACTTAAGCATTATTTTTTTATTGTGCTTCTGAGTTTAATATTGTTGTGAGCACATACGACATTTAGATGACCAACTAAATGGCCACAATAGAGAGATGTGGCAGGAAGGTATTAAGTTGTTATTGTATTCTGACCTTAATTCTTTTTCTTCGGTTGAAGTAATTACTCAACTAATTCTATTTCAATGACTAAAATAAGCTGAATGATGAAGCTAAATGCTTCAACTCAGCATTAATGTGTCTAATACTCAATTTGTGCCTACCCATATACTTTTATGTAGCGTTAGTAGTGTGTATTTTATAGTTGTAGTTTTGTTTCCTCCAAGAAATGTTATAAATATAATATCTACTTTATTGTGTTTCAGGATGATCTTTTGAGGCCAAGTCAAATGCCTACTTTCATGAATAAGAACCATGTATTAACTAAAGAGATTGACATGGATCATCAACTGATCTTCATTAATGGATGCAATTTTACTGAGACCAGGGCAAGATTTAGCATGTCTAAACCAGTGTCGTCTCTAGGTTTTTGGAGGCCCTATGTGAAATTACAAAATTGAGGCCCCTAAGAAAAAGTTCAACAAATTTATAAACGGAATAACAAATACAATTCGAGCTTATTATGTATACAAAGCCATTCTCCTAGCAATTTTTGATGCAAATCATACAATAAATATTTGTAGTCTATTCACTTCAACGTGTCTTGCCCAATTGATATCAGTGCTAGTATATTAAGCCTTTCTTACAACATTGTAGAACGCAAGTAAGTTTCTATCGACTTCAATTTAGAAAAGCTTTAGCTGAAGCAACGGTGAACTAGAAAGTAAGTTTTTATACATAATACTTGTGTTAGGAAAGCAATCCAAATGTTTAATAGATTGTATCAACATGTCCTATTTTTTCTTTAGGCATCGAGTGAACTAGAAAGTTTAACTCCACATATAAGTCAATTCCATCGATATCATATACCTCATCGCGTTTTAGTGCAGTCTCAAGACGAAGGCAACAAGATTTTAAATCATTATCCTTTAATGACCGTAATTTTTCAGAAGTGGACAAAAAAGCCAAAAGTTTTTCCGTACTCTTGATATTGCTCAAACCTACTATTAAGTGAAAAAATTGATTGATCAACAACACATAAGAAATAGTTTTATTTCCTCAAGAGATTGGGGAACGCTAGACGACGCTTCATTTTGATTCTAATCAAAATGCCTCTTTCTTATAATTTCAGGCCTCCGAACAAAGACTTGATCTATATTAATTTCTATAGCTATTTCTCTAGCATCCTCTGATGCCCTAGAACGTACAGTTTCTCTATAAGTTTTAAAGAAAGACGCTAAATCTTGTATTTTTTTTCATTTCATCATCAATCACCATATTTTTTTTATTACAACTATTTAAAACCACATTGACTAATGATATAATATATCATATCAAATGTCTATTTCAACAAGAAACTCATATTTACAAAGATCAACGAGTAGCTTTAACACTTTCAACAAGACTCCCTCAACGAGTAGCTGATAAAGATTTAACAGTTAGCTCTTTTGCATTCGCTTTCAAATAGCCGTCTGTTAGTGAATTGTCAAAGATATTATACATTTTTTGTATGGCACTAGAAAAATTCTTAGCTTTAGGACATGTTTTGATCATGTCACATAATGCCAACATTAATTATCAGTTAATTACTTCATCTATAAAACTAATTTTTAAGATAAAAAATCATACACATATATTGATGTATACATATACATAGGTTACGTATAAAATTTGAGGCCCCTATAATTGGGAGGCCCTGTGCAACAGCACACCTCGCACACCCTCATATACGGCTCTGCCGTGAAGTTATTTAGGATGGTGAGATTGTCTTTAGGAAAGTCCACACATATGACAAATTTACGAAGCCAATGCCATATACTAAGCATTTTGAACATGATATGGGGATTGGAGTCCGTCCTGCTAGTAGTCTCATGTAGATCTGCGATGCATTATTTAGTATTTGAATAAAGGGGTGTTAAACAATTGTTATTTTTCAATGAACTAATATACGTGGTATAATTGTTTTCATTTTATAATAATTGTGTCATATATTTGCATGTTTAAATTCATGAATGACTTGCTGCATTCTAAATTATATCCAAGGTTGCAAAAATCGCTAGGCGCTAGCTAGGCGACCGGGTACCGCTTGGTTATTAATCGGTTAGGCGGGGATTAATCGGATTGTACTTTTTATATTAAAATTATAATATTTTGAAAATATATGTCCGATTTGCCATATTTAGCCGTTTTTGTTCGATTTGACCGATTTATCCCCGATTTGGTCGATTTCTATCCATAACCGAGTTGGCCAATTTAGCCAATTTCGATTTAGCCGATTTTTATCCGATTTATGCCTGATTTGGCCGATTTTTATCCAGTTAATCGGTATGTTGACCGATTTTTGACCAAACCGATTAATAAGGCCGATTAGTGAAAATCAAGGCGGTTAATCCCCGCCTAGTGCTTAGGCGCCGATTAATCGGCCCCCTAGACTGATTTTTGCAACACTAATTATATCCATTGTCAGTTAACAATATGAGAATATTGTTGAGATAAGACAAATGTGAGCAATTGATCTTATTCTGTTGAATATATAAAGATGTGTCTGCCAAACTCATATGGTATTCAATGTGGTTGAATATCGGATACCCCACCTTGTGTGAATCACTTTATGGCGTCATTAAGTGAGTTACACATATGATGTGAAAACTAGAAGAGGGGTTGAATAGTTTCCATCTTTAAAAATTTTAATCAAAAACATCAGGTTGATTATTTTCAAGATCTATAGTTAGAGCGGAGGGAGTGGCGGTGCCATCGCTTGGCACCAAGCCTTGGCGCGAGAAAAGCCCACGGCGCACCACTCCGTGGCTCGCGCCAAGGGTTCTCGCGCCGTGGCTAACAGCCCACGCCAAACTTATTTTTTTTTTAAATGTATCCGTTCCTAGCCGTTGGGGGAGCGGTTTTTCAAAAAAATACCCCCAAAACCCTAATTTTACCCCTTTAAAAATCCTATAAATAACCCCTTATTATTTCATCAATACTTCTCTTTTTTCTTAAATATGGATCAAAATAATCTCAACGATTTTGACCCAACCGACACATACGATCATTATGATGCGATCTTTCAACCCGACTATGATCGATTATCAACATTATGTGGGTTTGTGTGAGCAAGAAGCCGGGGGTTCGAGTGATGGTCCAAAGAGGAGGAGGACATACATATACCGTGAACTAGAAGAGGCGGAACAAAGGCTAATCGACGACTATTTTGGCGATGACGAGTATGAACCTAAATACCTTGAAGAAAAGTTTAGGCGCAGGTATCGTATGAGCTCTAGACTTTTTAATAAAATACTCAACGATATCTTAAGTTATGATGTGCAACCCCTGCCTGAGTACTTTAGTTATTTTAGATCACAGCTCGATGCGACTGGTCGTAATAGTATTGGTTCTATTTTAAAGTGCACATCCGCCATACGCCAAATGGCGTACAGCACTTCACCTGATGCATTTGATGAGTATTTGCAAATTGCTACGAGAATGCTTAGATCACTTTACTAAGTGCATTCACGTTTTATATTATGATAAGTTTTTAAGAAGGCCAACTGCAACTCATATTCAAAAACATATGAATTGCACGAAGAAAAATATAGACTCCCGGGAATGCTCGGGAGTATCGATTGTATGCATTGGGATTGGAAAAACTGATCAAAGTCGTTACATGGGCAGTTCAAAAGGAGTAATAATAAATACCCAACTCTTATGTTAGAAGCTGTTGCTGATCAAAAATTGTGGATTTGGCATGCATATTTTGGGGTTCCTGGGGCGAATAATGATTTAAATGTGTTATATGGTTCCCCATTATTTGATGATGAAATTGCTGATATAGCTCCAGAGTATCCATTTGTTGTAAACGGGCATATATATAGGAAAGGTTTCTATTTAGCCGACGGTATTTATCCAGCATGGTCTACGTTTGTCAAAACATTTTCTGTTGCAAGGGATGAAAAAACCTTGAAGTTTAAGAGAGTTCAAGAAGCTGCAAGAAAAGATATTGAACGGGCATTCGGAGTCCTACAAGGTCGTTGGGGTATTATACGACAACCCGCGCGTGCAATGCAAATCAACACCCTCAAGAGAATCATGTATTGTTGTATAATTTTACATAACATGATATTGGAAGACGAGGAATTTGAAGTTAACTTAAGAGATGTGTTCGTGAATCCAGCACCGAACATTGTTAGAGACTGAGTCGAAAGATGTGACTTACATGTTAGGAAGACAAAAGAACTACGCGGTAGGAAAACACACACCGAACTTCGACAAGACCTTATGGAGCATCTATGGAATAATGATGATGAGTAGTTTGTGTTTTTATTTATGTAATGTTTAATTTTATGTAATGCTTAAGTTTTATGTAATGTTTAAGTTTTAATGTATTGTTTTTTTTTTAATGTAATTTTTTAATTTCAATGAATTTTATTTTTAGTTATATAAATAAGTGTATTTTAAATAAATATGAAAAAAAATATATAATAAAAAAATGCTATGACACCAGAATTCTGGTGCCAAACCAATGCCACTGAATTCTAGTGCCATAGCATTTCTGGTGCCAAACTCCCTTTTGCTGACGTGGCACCACTTTTTGACTTTGACACCACCACTCCCAATGCTCTTATATAAATTAAAGTTGTGACAATACATGAGGGGGTAAAAGCCATAGAATACCAACCTACTTTCTGAAACTTACCACAATGAACCATTTACTTTTTTATTACCGATATGACCAATGTACTTTCAAATTATTTTTCAACTTGAACAAAACGTTTTGTTTTTTTTTTGAACGGCAAAATTTTATAAACTAGCAAGGAGCTAGAAAAGAAATTACAAAGATATTAAATGCGGGT
>BQNB010192871.1:0-11582 GCA_026074375.1 Tanacetum coccineum
TTACGATTTAAAGTATCCTAGCTCCTCGTACGTCATGTCATGACCTCTTTAATTATGATAGCCCGAACGATAGTACGATATAACAACTATAAGATTATATTCAATGTTATTAATTAAAGTACTTGGTACTTATACGACCCATATTTACTTAGGTTGCTTTCGGATATTTCCGTGATACATTTTCTGCCATTTACCTGATTATTTCATCACTTCACTTCTAAGGTGAGATTCATAGCCTCGCTTTTACTTATTTACATGCTTTATAAACCCGCGAGGGGGATACATGCTCAATTGTTTTTAATATACACAAGTACTTAAAACCGATATTGTGAAGTTCATAACCTCGCCTTTACTTATTTACATGTTTTATAAACCCGCGAGGGGGATACATGCTTGTTACAAACTCTTTTACATACTCGTTTATCTTATAACAATGTGATTACTTTTCAAAGACTTAGTGAGATTCATAGCCTCGCTTTTACTTATTTACATGCTTTATAAACCCGCGAGGGGGATACATGCTCAATTGTTTTTAATATACACAAGTACTTAAAACCGATATTGTGAGATTCATAGCCTCGCTTTTACTTATTTACATGCTTTATAAACCCGCGAGGGGGATACATGCTTGTTACAAACTCTTTTACATACTCGTTTATCTTATAACAATGTGATTACTTTTTAAAGACTTAATGAATTGATAATCCCACATTTCAATCTTTTGAATACTTTATAAACCTGTGATACCTGATATAAACCATGAATCCAAGTGTTTTTCCAACTGTATGCTATCCAGATATATTATTGCCTAAGTAGCTTCCAGTATCATTATTTCCATATCATGAATCATTAATTACTTGCATTGCGAGTGAACGCGAATATTGTGAATAGATCTATTGGGGGTGACGGCTCCCGTTTGTATACCCATGCTTGGGGTAGCCAAACGCACTATATTTTTCCTAATAGGTAACCTTGGCAAGTTATCTTTTCCACGGGGATATCTGTCCCTAACCAATGTCACTACGGTGATTTCCCTGTTAACGTATTGATGTCATGAGCTTAGGTGCAATAATAATGTTACCCTGATTTTCCATGATAATTGTATTCGTTGCAATTATTACCATTATAGTATCTTGCATTCAACCATATAATATTCAACTGTTTTCCATGATAATATTGTTTTCCATAATAATACTGATCTCCATGATAATTATCACTGCAATGCCAATATTTCCATTATGATAACTTGTTTTCAACTATTACATTTTAAACTTATAAATTTCACTCAACCTTTGTGTTGACCCTTTTTATGCATGTTTATCTCAGGTAAATGAGCAACTTATGGCATGGAGTGGCATGGACTCGAAGATGGCTAAAACTTGTTATCATTCATATTTTATGATTCTAGATTTTGGGACCTGCCTTTGTAAAACTCTGATTTTAAATGAATGATAACGTATCTTTTAAAAACGTCTCTTTTGAGTCGTTTTCTATGATTGTGTCTGTGATTCATGAAGTAATACCCCAGATTAACTTCCGCTGCTATATTATCAAAATGGGGGTGTTACAGAAGTTAACTTCCAAACGTAAGTTTTGTAAACAAAAGTCTTAAGAAACTTAGATTTCATCTTGCTATTTTTGACAGAGTGGTAAAATTAAAAACCACACCTGATGCAATCACTGAGGGTTTGTAGGACTTTGAACATACCAAAAAGGTTTTTCTAACTAAAATAATTTAATGGTTAAACAAGTTAAAAGAACTTTTTCAAGAGTTTGATAAAGGTCTTGATGAAATCACTGAAGTACAAACTATTTTCACCCAAATGGAAGCAGATGTGGAACAATGCTCTATCGACAGGAAATGTTATGAAATCCAACAGAAACAATTTTTGATTGAAAATGATCGACTCTTGGACAAAATCATATCTCGAGAAATTGTGAATATTGTGTTGAATTCTTTTGTTATCATTTGTGATTATGAGAAAAGGAATGAGAATTACGTGGATACATGCAATAAGTGTCTGGAACTTGAGGCTGAGCTTGTTAAAAAGAATGATGTCTATATTGAACTTTCGAAACAGTTTTCAAACAGCGAACAACATTGCACGTCTCTTGAAGTTGCCAATCAACTAAATAAAGAAATTTTTCAAAAAGACAAATCAAGTGATAACCAAAATAATCCTGAAATTCAAGAATATTTTGAACAAAATGATTTGAAAGCTCAGTTACAAGCAAAGGACACTGTCATCGGCAAACTAAAGGAAAAAATTCTTTCGCTAAGAGAAAATGCGAATCCCGCTAAAGTGAAAAAGGACATAGATGAGATTGAAACAATAAACATTGAATTGGAGCATAGTGTGGCAAAATTACTGTCTGAAAATGAGAAATTACACAAAGAAAGAGAGCATATGAAAATTACTTACAAAGAACTTTACGATTCAATTAAACCGTCGCGTGTTCATGCAAAAGAACAATGTGATTCTTTAATCGCTAATCTAAATTCTAAGTCGATGGAGAATGCAGTTTTGAAAACTCAAATTCAAGAAAAGGTTTTTGCTGACGTAGCATTAAAAATGAATTAAGGAAACTTAAAGGAAAGACTGTCATTGACAATGTTGTTTCAAAACCTCATGCCACTACTATTGCTCCAGGAATGTTCAAGCTTAATTTAGAACCATTAGCTCCGAAAGTCTTGAAAAACTAGGATGCACATCTAGAATATATTAAGCACTCTAGGGAACATGCAGACATTCTTCGAGAAATAGTGGAAAGCGCTAGAGAATTAAGCCCTTTAGATAGTAACTTAGACTCGGCCTTTAAGTATGTTCAAATAATTCAAGAAGTGTTAGTCTATATTAGAGATACATGCCCTTGTCTAACAAGAACTAGTGAGAAATTAGTGGCTGTCATGCCAAAGAATAAGGACAAGAAAGTTAGATTTGTTAACCCTGTCACATCCTCAAGCAACACTCAGAAACAGGTTGATTCCCACAAACTTAAAGACTCTAACCAACCTTTGTTGCATTCTACATGAGTAATCGGTTCTACTAGTGCTAGCGGATCAAAGCCTACAGACAATACAAAGAACAATAGGATCTCGCAATCATCACGTAGCAACAAGACCAATAAAGTAAAAGACCAATCTAAGAGCGTTAAGTCTAGGAAGAATAAAATGAATCGTGTTTCCAAAACTGAATGTAATGCTTATATCATGCAATATGTGTTAAATGCGAATTCTAAATCTATTTGTGCTATCTGTAATGAATGCTAGTTTGATGCAAATCATGATACATGTGTTCTTGATTATGTTCACGATGTGAATGTGGTGTCTAAATCTAAACCGGCTAATCTTAAAAATAAGAAGCAGATATGGAAACCTATAAGTAAAGTGTACACTGAAATTGGCTATAAATGGAAACCTACAGGACGTACTTTCGCTATAGTCAGAAATAAGTGCCTTTTAACTAGGTTCACCTCCACTAAAGTAGTGCCCCTTAAGGAAAAAACTACTAAATCAGTAGTTACACCAACTCAAAGAATTATGGTTTATAGTAGGAGACCCAAAGCAACAAAATCTATAGGTTCGAGTAGCAAATCAAAGATTATATAATCTAGGATTTCTAACCAATCAGAACCCATTTAAACTGGGGAATCCACTGTTTCCAATATTCCATCTTCTTCTCTTATCGATTGCAGGTTGTCCAAATTGTTCTATGGTATTTGGACTTTGGATGCTCTAAGCATATGACCGAAAACCGCTCTCAGCTCACCAATTTTGTCAATGAAATTTTGGTACTGTCAATTTTGGTAATGATCAAATTGCTAAGATAATGGGTTACGGTGATTATCAGATCGAGAATGTTACAATTTCTAGGGTTTACTACGTTGAGAGACTTAGATACAATCTTTTCTCTGTTGGTTAATTCCGTGACTCGGATCTTGAAGTAGCTTTTCGTAAACACACATGTTTTGTTCGCGATCTTGAAGGTGTTGACCTACACGGGATCTCGGGGAACTAATTTGTATACATTGTCCATTGGTGATATGATGAAGTCTTTTCTAATTTGTTTCTTATCAGAGGCTTCTAAGACTATGTCTTGGTTATGGCACCGAAGTTTGTCCCACTTGAACTTTGGTACCATGTTCGTTGTCAAAAAGCAAGAAACAATCTCCTAAACCAAAATCTAAAGACACTAACCAAGAAAAACTTTATCTTCTACATATGGATCTTTATGGGCCGATGTGTGTCAAAATTATTAATGGGAAGAAATATATTCTAGTAATTGTTGATGATTATTCTCGGTTTACATGGGTGAAATTTTTAAGATCAAAACATGAAGCTCCAGAGTTCATCATCAAGGTTTTAAAAATGATATAAGTTCATTTAAATGCAACTGTCAGAAATATTCGCACAAATAATTGTACAGAATTTGTCAATCAAACTCTAGGAAGCTATTATGAAGATGTAGGCATCTCTCATGAAACATCTATGGTGCGTACTCCACAACAAAAAGGTATTGTCAAAAGACGAAACTACACTTTAGTAGAGGCTGCTCGCACCATGTTGATTTATGCTAAAGCTCTATTATTTCTATGGGCAGAAGCAATTGCCACAGCTTGTTTCACCCAGAACCGTTCCTTAATACGCCTTCGTTACGAAAAAAATACCATATGAGCTACTACATGACAGAAAACCAGGTCTTTCCTATCTTCATGTATTTGGTGCACTTTGTTATCTAACTAATGACAGTGAGGATTTAGGCAAACTAAAAGCTAAAGCTGATGTTGGTATTTTCATTGGATATGCTCCTGCAAAGAAGGCTTACCAGATTTACAACCGATATACCAGACAAATTATGGAAACAATACATGTAAACTTTGATGAGCTGATAGTGATGGCTTCTGAACAAAGCAGTTCAGGACCCGCACTCTATGAAATGACTCTTAGAACACTCAGTTTAGTACTCGTGCCACAACTTCCTTCTTCAACACCTTTTGTCCCACCAATAAGAGATGACTAGGATACACTGCTTCAACCATTGTTTGATGAATACTTCCGTCCTCCACTATGTGTTGATTATCCAATTCCTGAAGTTGCTGCTCCAGTTCCTGCTGTTTCAACCGGTTTACCTTCCTCAACATTAGTTGATCAAGATGCACCATCACCAAGTACATCTCAAACTCCACAAGCATCCCCATCCCATGTTTTTTCTCCTGGTGCCGAAGAAGCAGATCATGATATTGAAGTTGCAGACATGGAAAATAATCCCCAATTTGGTTTTCCAATTCCATAACCAAGTTCTAAAGAATCCTTTTCTCAAGTAGTTATTCCAAATAATGTGCACTTAGTCATTCAACCACCTAAACACATCAGTAAATAGACCAAAGATCATCCGATTGATAATGTAATTAGCAATCCTTCTAGACCCGTCTCTACTCGACATCAACTACAAAATGAAGTCCTGTTCTGTTATTTTGATGCTTTTCTTTTTTTGTTAAACCCAAGAGTTATAAAGAAGCATTAATGAAATCCTGCTGGATTAAAGCCATGCAAGAAGAACTCAATGAGTTTGAACGTCTTGAAGTCTGGGAGCTTGTACCTCGACCGGATCATGTTATGATTATCACCTTAAAGTGTATATACAAGGTTAAATTAGACGAGCTGGGAGGTTTGTTGAAAAACAAGGCTCGATTGGTAGCGAGGGGATATCGTCGGGAAGAATGCATAGACTTTGAAGAATCTTTTGCTCCAGTTGCACGACTCAAAGTCATCCGTATCTTTCTTGCATTTGCTGCTCAAATGAGCATGGTCGTCTGTCAAATGGATCTGAAGACTGCGCTCTTGAATGGCATATTACGAGAGGAGGTTTATGTTAGTTAACCAGACAGGTTTGTAGATCCAGAGAATCCCAACCATGTGTACAAGCTTAAAAAGGCTCTTTACGAGTTAAAGCAGGCACCAAGGGCTTGGTATGATTTGCTCTTATCATTTCTACTCTCCCAAAAGTTCTCCAAAGGAACCGTTGATCCTAAATTGTTCATCAGTAAAAAAGGCAAAGACATCTTACTAGTACAAATCTATGTCAATGATATTATATTTGCCTCCACTAAACCTGATCTTTATAGAAAAATTTCTAAAATCATGTGTTCAAAATTTAGATGTCGGTGATGGGCAAAATGTTGTTCTTTCTAGGACTTCAGATTTCTTAAAGTCCTAGAGGCATCTTTCTTAACCAATCCGAATATGCTCTTGAGATAATTAAAAAATATGGTATGGAAACCAGTGACCCAATGGATACTCCCATGGTGGAGAAATCCAAACTGGATGCAGATCCACAAGGGAAAGAAGTTGATCCCACACGTTATCATAGAATGATTAGCTCCCTTATGTATCTGACTGCCAGTAGACCAGACCTTCAATTTGCTGTATGCATGTGTGCCCGGTATCAGGCAAGGCCTACCAAAAAGCACTTACATGCAGTTAAGCAAATATTTTGATACCTTAAAGGAACCATTACTATAGGTGTGTGGTATTCGAAGGATTCTTGTATTACACTAATAGCTTTTGCAGACGCTGATCACGCTGGTTGACAAGATACCAGAAGAAGTACATTTGGAAGTATGCAACTATTAGGAGATAGATTGGTGAGTTGGTCATCAAAGAAACAGAAGAGCACCGCCATATCCAGTACAGAAGCTGAATACATTAGCTTGTCAGGATGTTGTGCTCAAATACTTTGGATGAGATCACAATTAACTAACTATGGCCTTGGGTTCAACAACATATCTCTATAATGCGATAACAAAAGTGCCATTGCTTTATGTTGCAACAACATCCAACATTCTCGATCCAAGAGAAAGTGGAAAATAGGGTGGTTGAACTGTATTTCGTCAGAACAAAATATCAGCTGGCAGATATCTTTACCAAGGCATTGGGACGAGAACGACTTGACTTTCTTATCAACAAGCTTGGAATGAGAAGTATCTCTCCTGAAATGCTGAAAATTCTGGTAGACGAAGAGGACGAGTAATGGTGGTAACTCGTTTTGTATCCTATATATTATATGTAAATAAAGAAAACCAGAAAAACCTAAAAAGATTTTCATTTTTATAAAAAATTTACACAAAGAAAATAGAAAAATATAAAATCGATAAAAAGAAAATAGAAAATTTTAAAAAAATCAGAAATACAAAAATATGTTTTCATGACATGTCTTCTAAAAATCGTTAACATTTACGGCCTTAGAAATGTCATTCAATAATGATACGAGGTTGTAAATGAAGTTCGAGCAGAAGTTCAAATTGTTTTCAAAACATGTCATATGGCTTGCTATTATTTCAGATAGCAACCCGGTCTTCAACTTAAAGACAAGTATTTTGCCAAAAAGAAAACTTAACCTCATAACGAGAAATTCATTTTTCTTGGGTATGAATTACTTGATATTCATACAAAGGCTTGTGGTATTGATTAGGTGATGTTCTTGCTAGATGTGTGATATATGTGAAAAAGTCTTAATGGTTTTTGATTGGTAAAACTCAAGTTAGGATTATTAGGCATGCGAAACATGTAACGTATGAACTGAGCAAAATATGTTGGCATATGGTGTGCGAAACATGTATGTCATGCGAAATATGTTTAGATGTATGCCAAGCGAAATATGTTTAGGTGTTGCCATGCGAAACATGTTTTAACTGTGCAAAATATGACAAATTACTTGTTCCATGCGAAACATGACAGGGTACATAATCCAAGTGAAATATGTCAAAATATGAAAAGAAACTCTGTCTAAATTTTTTTAAATTTGGGTAATACTTGTTTAAGGTGTCATATTTCATAGCTTGTCATGCTTAAATGTGTATTATTTGCCCTCTGATTGAATAATTTGACTTAGGCTCTCTTGGACATGTCTAGTTGACTTCATCAGTTGACTTTGACTATTGACCTTAGTTGATTGTATTCTTAGAGTATACTAATAATGACATGTTTGCATGAAACCTAATCATAGCATATTCCTAAATCTATCAAGTTATCAAGGATATCCACATTAATCAGTAAAATATAACTATTGTGTATATAAACTATATTGGTTAATTCTTAAACAGAATCATGAATCCTCAAGAAACTCAACAAGTGATTGCTCGTGATGAGAGATGGGTTCCATCTACTGAAAGGGTCAAGTTAAGCTCTACAAATGTTAGACTGGAAGCCACTGTGCATCAGAAGGAAGAGACATTTCAAGTCATCATCGATGTGATCAAGAACTCCACGTACGTCAAGGCATTCACTATCTCTACAGATGTCCCTGAAATATTTATGCAGCAGTTCTGGTACACTATCAAGAAGGTCAAAGACTCAGAATCTTATGAATTCCTATTGGCCAACAAGAAGTGCATTGTCGATGCTAAAGTCTTTAGAAAGATTCTAGATATCTGTCTAAGAGTGGAAGGTAAAGAATTCACTGAGGTACAAGATGATGATGCTACCCTCACCTTCCTCATTGACCTTGGCTACAAAGGTCCACCACACAAGTATACCAACATGTATGTGGATCACATGCATCAGCCATGGAGAACTCTGGTAGCAATTATCAACAAGTGTCTCTCTAGGAAGACTACAAGCAATGACAGACTTAGAAAATCCAGAATTGACATACTATAGGGAATGTTCTACAGGGAAAATGTCAACTATCCTTAGCTGATTTGGGAAGACTTTGCTTTCTAGATTGATCACATGAAAGAGAAGAAATCAAGACGTGAAACTATGTCATTCCTCAGATTCACTAAAGTTATCATCAATCACTTCCTCTCGCAACACAAGTCTCTCTCCAACCTCAAGTATCAACACTATCATACAATTAAGGATGATGGTATTGTAAGCAGACTCAAGTTGCTCAGAATCGGAGAAGACTATCAGGAATATGGACTACCTATTACTGATATGATGTTGAATGATCAGATTAAGCAATCATAATCTTATCAGATGGTCATTAAATATTCCACTGGTCAAATTCCTCCCAAGAAGAGCAGAAGCAAAGGTTCACAAGGGAAGAAAACTACAGATACCGCTAAAGCAACTGTTGATGTATATGAAGAATCAGACCCTGAACCTGCTAGAAAATGAACTGCTAGCAGAAGAGTAGTCAAGAAGAAAGTCACAATCTCTGTTGCTGACAACATCATTCTTGATCCAGATGTTGCTTTAGAATTAGGTAAATCTATCAGCTTACCTAAAGTTGCAGAAGAGGAAGCAGCAAGGCAAGTCCATGCTACTCATGCAAAGATTATGATTGGATCTGTCCTTGAGCCTGCTAGAGGAAGACCATCAGGTATTGCCTTCCGAGATACTTCTTGGGTGTCAAAGAAAGTGTCTTCCGATCCTTCTCAAAAGCTCAAGGGTGTTCAATCTCTGACTCTTGAAGAACAAGAAGCTGCAAATACTACGCAAGCTCTAAAAGAAAGCAAGAAAACTAGCAGAAGACAGCTAGGTACTGGCCTCAAGTGAAGGAACTGGTACTAAACTAGGGGTTCCTGATGAGGAAAAGGTTACTTCAGAAGCAAACATTATTCTTGAGTGGGGTTCTGCACAAGAGCGTGAATACTCAGAAGAAGACCAACGTGATGATGAAGAAGTTGATTGGATTTATTCTGATGAGGATGATCAAAAGAAATATGATGTTGATGATGATAGAAGTATCGATCTAGAAATGACTGATGATGAAGAATCTGATGATGAGTTTGTATACGGTGATGGACAACTAAATGACAATGAGGATAAAGATATAACAAATGCTAAAGTTGAAGAATCTGGAAAAGGTGATGCATAAATATCTGATGTGGTCAAAGAATATGCTGAAAAGATTGAAGAAATAAAGGATGATGCCAAGAAAGCTGAACTTCCTCCAACAAGCTCCAGCTTATCTGTATCTTCAGGTTTTGGTCATTAATTTCTTCAACTTTTATCTGATACTTCTTTATTTAGTACTGTTAAGGACACCACAGATGCTGAGATCAACTCGTTATTGGATATAAAAATCCAGTCTAAAGTTCCACATATTCAGTCTTCATTTGTCCTTATTGTACCTGTTTTGGTGATTTCTGAGCCCTCTATCCTCACTCCTATACCTAAAACTCCTTCAGTGGCTCCTGCAACAACTCTTCTAACCCCTTCATTTGTCTCTACCATACCACCTATACCTCACCAAACAACAGCACCAATCCCTACACCACCAATTACAACCGACGCTCCAACCATCATTACTGCTGTCCCTGAATCTGATGCACTCTCTGTTGTTCAGCTAAGAGTTTCAAAATTGGAAAAGGATGTGTCTGAGCTGAAGAAAATAGATCACTCTGCTGAAGCTCTTGCTACTCTCAAGTCACAAGTTCCAATGGTTGTTGAACATTATCTTAGATCTAAAATCGGTGATGATCTTTAAAAGGTTCTACAGAGACACACTGCAAACCTTATTCAAAAATACTCTGTAAAGCCAGTTCCTGAGTCTAGCAAGATTTAGAAACCAACAATTAATCCTGAACAAGAATCTGAGAAGAGTGCTTCAGAGATTCGCAAGGTAAAAAAGGAACTAGCAGAGAAGCAAAAGATGCCGAAGTATATCATTAAGTCCACTGACAAGGCGACACTTAAAGAGTATGATCAGAAAAGCACTCTCTACCAGACCATGCATGAAAACAAGTCTTTCAACAGAAATCCTACTAATCATGCCTTATACCACACTCTCATGAAAGCATTGATAGAGGATAAAAATGCTATGGATAAGGGAGTTGCTGATACAGTAAAGAATCATAAATGACAGCATGATGATGATGATGACCCTTCAGCTGGACCAAACCAAGGTAAGAAGACAAAGAGGAGAAGAACCAAAGAGTCAGAGTCTTGCAAGAAACCATCCACCACCAAGGAAACCTCCAAAGGTAAAGCTCCATCAGAAAGTTCTAAAACCAGTAAGTCTGCAACTGCAAAAGAATCGATTAAAGAACCAACTGTTGAGGTAGAAATGGATGAGGTTAACACTGCTACTAAAGATGTGGTTCATGATGCCAATCAACTACATGATGACTCTACTCAAGCTAAGGACAAAGCTCCAATGCAATATTGGTTAAAACAACCTCCAAGGCCTTCTACTCCTGATCCAGAATGGAACAAGCATCAAGTTGTACTTGATCAACATGAACAACCTTGGTTTAACCAAATGGTCTCTGCTACAAAGGATCCTTTCACATTCAATGATCTAATAGCCACTCTGATTGACTTCTCCAAGTATGTGTTGAATCAACTAAATATAGATAATCTTACTCAAGATCTCTTATTAGGACCCGCCTACAATCTGTTAAAAGGCACATGCACTAGCAGCATCAAACTTGAGTACAACTTCCAAGAGTGTTTCAATGCATTGACAAATAAGTTTGATTGGAACAACCCAGAAGGAGATCGTTACCCATTTGACCTATCCAAACCTCTTCCTTTGCAAGGTCGCCCAGGCCATCTAACCGTTGCCGCTGATTACTTCTTCAACAATGATCTAGAGTTTCTGAAAACTTTTGACCTAGAGAAAACATACACT
>BQNB010192873.1:0-11581 GCA_026074375.1 Tanacetum coccineum
ACTACTTCCTTGAACAGCAGCTTGTGCGCTTTAAGTTCAGATTCTTGAGTATTCACTTTCTGCACAAGATTGGACACTAGAGAAGACAAAGCTGTTAGTTTATCAAGAGCCTCAGCACCATCTGAGGTTGTACCTGCAGGTGGAGCTTGAGTAGACCTAGGAGGTGAGGTATGAAAAGAACCTCCCATTGTTTCATCTTCCACATTTGTGGAAGTGAATAGGTCAGGACCAGACTCATGAGGTCTTGAAGAAGAGGCAATGTTAGGGTCTGAAGAGGGACCTGATCATTCACTGGAGCACTAGAAGTAGTAGTTGTTGGTCTAGGTGGTGTGGATTCATGATTATAAGAGTGATCAGGTTCAGTAATAGTCTCCGGGACAGTTTGAGGGTTAGATGGTGCAGCTTCCCCTGAACTTTCACCTGCAATTGCAGCTTGAGTAGGGGGAAGCATTGTAGCCAACAGTGGCATGAGTGGCTATGTGGTCTACTAGAAAATTTAACCTCATGTTAGCTCAAAACAAAAAATTTGGGTGTGTTAGTTAAAAAAGCTGATATTGTTTGGTATCTTAGCGCGCGCAATTTCAAAATCTTTTGAAGAAAACCTAGGAAATACAACAAAAATTTTTAGGATTGTTGATGTTGTTAACCATACCCTTTGAAATATAGCTTGACATTTATACCTCATCCCCTCGAGTCAACATATAATGAGCAATAGCCCAATGAGCTCCAAAATTGATCCAGCTACTGATTTGGTACTGAGACAATGCAAGATAGTAGTGAACTAAGACCTCCATTGAGGGTTTGAGAATTGTTTTTGGAGAAGTGTCAGCTTACCTTCAGTGGGGTATCAAGATTGTCCATACTAAAGTATTGTCAGCTAGAGGGGAAGTCCTCAACTATACCATCCTCATTAATTGAAGTTGCTCCTAACTAATGATTTTGATGTATAGGGATTCCTATCAATGGTGGCCAGTATATGCTGGAGGGCCTTTCCTCAGATGCTATGAGAAGGCCGTGGACCAAGAATGTTTGACAACGAGGTCATAGTGATGGGTTCATAGTAATAGCATACATTATGTACGCGAAACCGCAAACAAGTAAGAAACTTGGTGGATAATCAGCACTGCCTTTTGGTTTTCTAAGAAACCCACCTTGTTGTGCTCATCACTATACTTAAGTGGGCCATTGATTTGATGATTACAATGAATGTGGTGAGTGTTAGTGACATGGTGTATGATTTGCAAGGGTTAAGATACTACTGGTGGTAGAGGGAAATCGAGTTTTTCAAGAGTGAGTGGTAGTGAGTAAAAAGGGCTGTTAATAATTAGGTTTTGATCTAAAAGTAATTGTAAGAATGAGAGTAAAGGTAAGTATCCCTTTTATTGGACCTTTGATGAATAATGCCATTGTATACAACTATATCTTTGAGTTAAAGTAAAAATCAATTTAAAGACACTCCGCTCAAGAAAAGTCAACCTAAGAAAACTATCAAGACAGTAGGTAATTGTTCTACCAGGTCGAACAAGTAAAGCTACCAGTAGGAACCTTGCATAACACTGAAAAGACACTTAATCAATCCGCAAAATGAGTACTTTACATCGTATATGCCACATTCTCCAAGCAAAAATTCACACTCAGATCAATTCATCTGCAAAAGTTAGACCAAAACACACAAAACATATACAATGAAAAGGAAAATTTTAACTACCATAATCAACTAAAACTATCAGTAGAAAAAAAAACTACAGAAGAAAAATATGTTGAAAACTAAGTGGTTAAACATAAATAAGGAAAACTAGACATACATAGAAAATTTTACAAAAGTAGTCCTCCCCTTGGACTCAAATCCTCCCCTTAACACAATGGCACTCTAGGGATTTAAGCATTCCTAATGTGAACCAAGAGTAAAACCTAGGTCCATCAAAATGCCTTGGTTACATATCAGCCACCATTTGCAACTGTGTGATTCTTAAGCACCTGACATAAGTATTTTTCTCTTTGTATCTCTTTGTTATATTTAAATATGGTTCCCTAATTTCTATGTGCTTTGTTCTTTGGTGAAAAACTGGATTTTTAACAATGCAAATGGTACTTTGATTATCAATAAAAATTTTAGTGTTCATAAAGTTGAACCCATAATCAAGCATTTGATTTTGAATCCAAAGTACCTGACCACAACAGTTAGCAGCAGCAACATATTCTGCTTTAGTGGAAGAAGTAGCCACAATGGTTTGCTTTTTGCACTGCCATGAAATCAACCTTCTACCCAGGAATTGACATCCACCAGTTGTGGATTTTCTATCACCATGAGACCCAGCATAGTCACTGTCACTATATGCTTCCAACACAAAGGGAGAATCTCTTGGGTACCATAGACCTAGTTTTGGTTGGCCTTTATGATACTTAAAAAATCTTTTGACTGCATTCAAATTGGAAGTCAAAGGTGTAACCTGGTGTCTAGAACAAGCACTCACTGCAAACTGAATATCAGGCCTTGAAGCTGTCAAATACATGAGGGAACCTATCATGGATCTGTATAAGTGAACATTAACAGCATCATCAGGTTCATCCTTGGATTTTGGCTTTGAAGCTTCAAAGGGGTGAGTTGTTGCAGTCTCACAATCTCCCATATCAATTTCTTAAGCATGTCCTGGAACATAACTTGTCTTGGCTGATAAAAGATCCCTATCAGGCTTCTGCCTTCATAGAGAGAGATAAGCCTAAGAAAATGTTAACTCAACCATAGACTCATCTTAAATTCTCTTTCATCAAGACCTCCATATTCATCACAGCGGATTGTTTGTAGACCAAAACTATGCATCCAATTAGACTGTAATAGTTTGATTATCCTGGAATTCTTCTTAATGAAAAGAGTTTTGTCTATAGTGCCTCTTCTGTAATTATGCTTTAACAGAAAAGTAGACAATTTGCATACCAGGCCCTGGTGCTTGATGAAGACATAGCAAAGCTTTCACAACTCTGTTACATGATTAGGGAAATGAGGATCTTCAAAATCCCTCTAGGTTGTTACATAAACTCTTCTTCAATTTCCACATAAAAGGAAAGCACTCTTCACACCAGTTGATTACATAAATCCCATCGTTATGAGGCAAATGCTATGAATAGTCTAATAGCTCAATTCTAGCAACTGGAGCAATATACCTATCATAATAAATGCCCTCCTTTTGCTATGACCTTGAGCCACCAACCGTGTGTTTATTCCTTCAACTACTACCTTGCATCTCTATTTGTTCTTCAGAATCATTTTGTTCCAATAGTAATTTTTCCATCTGGGAGCGCATTAGTGGGACAAGCTGCCAGACTTTCTGATTAATAAACTGTATGCATTCCTATTGCATTAAGCTTCAACCCAATAAGCAGGATCATTAAGGCATTGGCAAAACTGCTTGTTAAAGTTGTGAAATAAACAACAAGCTACAGACAATGTAAATAGTCTGTGTGATTGTTCCTTTGTTGATCATGAACATAGCTAACAAAAGCACTTGCACCAAATTTAGACTTCTTCAATGTACCTCTTGTTGTGGGTGTTCGTGACAGTGTGATGTGAGATCTCCAAAGTATACCGATTGAGGATGAATAGTGTTCACCCTCTTAGTGGAAACAAAATTCAAACACCACACCTTGGGGCTAAGTTGGGTGACTTGTACCTCCATAATGTATCATCATATGAAGAGGAAGAGAAAATGCCAGTGTCAGGATGGTGGTGTATGTCCTCCATTTCTGAAGATGAGGACATGGAATTTGCAAGGTCAGAAGGAGAAGGATATCTTGTAGAATGTTCACTTGAGCCCAATGAGTGACCAGGAGGAAGTGATGTTGCATCAGTATGAACAGGTTTAAAAACAGGAGTAGAGGTTTCAGTAGGACCATCAGAAACACCAGCAGCAGAATCAATCTTACCAGCAGGAACCCTATTCCTACTGGCTGCAAGATCAGCTTGACTCAGATGCTTCTCAGCTGTAGCATTGGCTTCATATGCTTGTTTTTGAAGCCTAGCAAGTTCCTCTGCATAATCTAAACTGCTCTCCACCATTTCAGAAGCTTCATGAATCTTAGGACCTAAAAAAGAGTTAGAAGGAAAAGAAGGAACAACAATTACTTGTTCATCACACTCTGAATCTGAATCTTGTGTACCTGCATGTATGTTAGTATCTTGGGTACCTGCAGGTTGATTAGGTTTTGAAAACGTAGTATAACCTAAAGAATCTGTCAAAATAGTAAGGTCAAAAATATCACTCATGACCTCAAACCCTGAACATTAGTTTATCTTCAAGATAATCTCCACGATTAAGTGTTTTCTTCTATCTTTTTGCTGGTATAAATGGTAGGACCATATAGCCGTATTGAGCAGCATACCCAACAATAAAACCTTATCAGCTATTCCCTCAAATTTTACAAGTGGTCCTGGTGTTAAGTATGTCTAACAAGACACCCAAGAAATGGTTTAGATGACTGTGTGTTGGGAAACTTTCCCAGAACACTAGTTCATAGATGGTGTCTTGTTATGGGGTTTTGTCACTAGAACCCTGTTCAAAACATAACAAGCAGTATAACTGCTTCTGTCCATAACTCCGGTAGGTAACTTAAAGTCAGCAAGCATAGTTCTGGACTGCCTCTATGAGGGTTCTATTCTTTGCTCTCAAGCACCCCATTTGTTGTGGGGTTTGGCATTACTTTAATCCCTTTTAATCCCCTTGGACCCATAGTGTTCAATTTATTTTAGAATTTTTAAACTCGGTCCCATTGTGTCAACCTTATGGCTTTTTTAACTGTTTAGTTAAATGGTTTTTCAATAAAATAATAAAGTCCTTAAGGATACTCATTTTATGTTTCATCTTTAGTCCCCAAAAGAAAAAACCCAAGTAAAACTTGCTCTTATAAGTATCTGTAACCACCAAGGTAGTAGTTATTGTGATATATGCTTCTGATGGAAGTAGGACTAAATAGGTCGTGAAAGTAATTGCGAGTGGAGCAGAAATTGTGCTCACAGCAGTGATGGGGCCTTGCAAGAGCCTTGTGTTGCTTTCCTTTTATTGCAGGCAACCACAGTTGTGCCTCATTTTGTGAGAGTTTGGAGGGTACCCATTGACTATCCATGCTTTTGCCAGCTTTTTTCATGTTTTTGAAGTTCAATGAGCATCCTCTTTATGCCATTTGGTTAGAACTTATCTAAGGATGCTTTTTGCCAGGAAAATGCGCGCGAACATTCTTTCAGGTTGGATGTCGAAAAAAAATTGAAGCTGTAGAGATTGTTCTCGTGGAAACTCTGAGAACCACCCTGGACTATTCTTAGGTCTAGTAAGTGGGAACTCACTTAGAGAGAACAAGGCACTCTTTATCAGTGAAAAAGACTTTGTTCTTGGTATCACAAATTTGTAAAACAGAGAACAAGTTAAAGTTTTGAAGCTCCTCCACATAATAAACATTCTCAAAGTTCAATTTGGAAGTCCTTATAGTGCCTTTTCCAGTGGGATTTTTTTGCCATCTCCACTCCAAATGTCACAGTAGTACCTCCTACATTTCACAAGTTATAATTTCTCCTTATTGCCTGTCATGCTCTTGGAAACATAAACTCATATCTACAATTCCTAAATCTTATTTCTTTGAGGATTTTCCTACACTACACAATAAACACAACAATTAGTTTATTCATGGGGTGGACCCAGTCATTACATGACTTGGGCTGCCTTTGTGGATTTTTTAGAGTTAAACCATGTAGATTGATGAGATCCACCATTGTTCTTGGATCCCCATTGCATATTTAGCCTTTGAATTCTCCAAGAACAACCTGCTTGAGGGGTCTTCACTTAACAGCAGTTCCCCATCTTCCCTCATCCATATTCATTTGGTTATAATAGCCAGGCCTACTAAAGTGTTGAAAATAATGGCTTGTTGGTCTGGTCATAGGTCAGAAGCTGGCTTGATTTTTCCAACAAGCACGAAAATGGATCTACCAGCTAGGACAGATGTTGATTCTATTCCTACTACCAGTAGGAACAGATGCTGCTTTTGGTCAAAAGTTGAAGGGAATATTGCAAACATTATTCCATCATAGGTTTTATTATGCAATTCCAATGTTTCTCATAAAAATCACAATCTTTAATCAAATGAAATTTACTACCACAAACAAAACATGTCTTAGAACCAAAAGAATTTCTTTTACAAAGACTCCTACTGTTTATTCCACTCTTATTACATAAATTCCTAGGTGGGTTTTTGTGATAATTCTCCTTAAAAGATAAACTAGATCATTAATGGTGGAACTATGGTTGCTTGGTCAGCAGTCTCTGACACTGTCTTGAAGTCAACTGAACTAGGGGCAGAGGCTAAGGGTTCATTGGTCTTGGAGCTTGAGGACTTGACACTTGAAACACAGGATGCAAAGCCAGTGGTGGTCTCTGATTTTTCCTTGAGTCTGAGGACTTGTCACTGTTATACAAGAGAACATTGTCATTAGATACAGAGTTAGTTTCCAAATAATATATTGGACTTTGGAACCATAGGTAACCTGTGTTCCTACAAGGTCATGCTGTTGGAAGGAGGCATGAATGTTCCAATTTATAGGAGGAAAGAACAGCATGCATTCCAACAGCTTTGACCAAACCAGTCATAGAGGGTTTCTCTGCAACTCCTTAGGGATGAGTCAAGATGCTAGGGAGAGAGAGATCAAACACCTGCATCTGATCCAAAAGTGTCTCCAAATAATAAACCAAATTTGATCTAGAGGAATGGATAACTATTGATCTGTTTGTCCAGGTTTTTGGAAGACTCCTTTCTGTTTGTCAAATCTAGCATTAGACTCCTCAAGTTTAACCTTATATTCAGTTTTTCAAGTTCTTGCCTGTTCAGTGTGCGAGTTTCTCTTATATTTTAACATGTTTGTTGTGTTTCGAACATTAGCAGTTAATATTCTAATTCTTTTTCTTCTAATGCTAGCTGCTTACTTTGTACCTCTTCTGTTGTTTCTAAAGTTGTAATGTACTTTTATATGCTGGAACTGTGATATAAAACACTCTTCGTAGAAACTTCTAAAATTATCAAATTCCTTTTTAAGTTCTGCATATAGAAGTTCACAACCAAACAGGGAGATAAGTATGGTACCTAAAGGAAGAAGATACCATAAGGGGCAGAATTCAGTTTCAGATTAGAAACATCATGCAACATCACCAGAGCAAATCCCAGTAGCACTCACCAGCAGCATCATCCTCAGCCTCCAGCAGCATCCCAATATACTGTAGCAGCACCATTTTCCACATCTTCCAACCTGCATTGGTCTGACCAGTTTAACATTGAATCATCTGACAACAAGGCCCTCTTGGTTCTTCTGATTATCCAGCTCCTTAAGTTTGAATGAGAGTACCTTGCTTTAGACATCAATGTTTTCCCTACTAACATTCCTAGCAAAGTGACCCAACTCTGAGAATTATAGCATTTACCTGCTTTCTTGTTCAAAAACCTTGCAGCATCCCTTGTATTTAACTTGCATCTTTCTCAGCTTTCTTTTTAACATCTGTTAATCCTACAAGAGAGCATTGATTTGCCATTTGATGTCCTAATCACTCTAAATCTCTAAATTTCCAATCTGATGAAATCTTCATAAGTGATCTTGCTTGTTGTGGTGTATCACTTTGTCGCAACAAAGGAATGGAGAACATTTTCAATCACATTGCATAGAAGCAGCAGACTTGATGAAGCAGAGTAAAAGTGGTGAATGTGATTGATCTATTGAGTATGAGCATCTTTGAATTAGTGCTAGCTAGCATAATAAAGGTCTGAATGGGTTAGGAGCAGAAGTACACTTTGAATATAACTTGAGCCACCTTCACAATCAAATTTCAAGAGTCCTATGCTTGTTGTTTAGAATCATCATCAAAGCATTAGTAATTCAAGACCACCTTTGTTTTAAGAGTGTGATGGCCACTGTGACCAAGGTTGGTGGAAGCTTAGTGCTTGAGAAACTTCTTTTACAATCTTCATTTTCTGGCTAGCTTGCATTGGATTGAGTTGAATTCAATATCTTCTGAAACTGTCTTAGCCACTTATGCAGACCCTCTGATTTACGTTACCTAAATTCTAAAAAACTCCTGCTTTAGCATTGGACTCTCATTTTTCTTAATTACCTCCGCAAATTCTGGCTTTGACAGAACCAGATATCCCCTTTGCATATCTAGGATAGTGAAAATCGCCGTATGATCCTCAGGAAGAGACTGAAGCAATATAGTTCTTGCTTTTGTCTCTCTTTGAACAGCAATGTGTTCTTCAACAGAAACAGGGAGGAAGAATCATAATATTTCCTTTTGGATCTCTTCCTATCTTTTTCCTGCTGTTTCATTATAGACAATGTTTACAAGTTGTGATCACTGTTCATGATCCAATACTCCATCTTCATGGCCCACATCTCATATTCTTCCTTTCTTTTAAGTAAGGAAATTTGGCATTATTGTTTGAGACAGTGGGTTGTGTGATATTGTCGGAGAAGTTGCTGAGATTGGGGTTTGTGAGGTTTAAGAGTTTTTTGGGAGACTCAAATCCACTGGTTCAGAGGTTGACATAGAGAAACACGGTTCAGTTGTTGATGGGAAAGAGGAATGTAGTACTGATGTGTGATGCATAGGTTAGGTTTGTGATGGATTTTGTGAAGTCATTGTAAAGTTATTTATTGAGTGAAGATAATAGTAAAGTTTCTCTTTAACAGAGGCTCTCTCCAGGCTCTGATACCACTTGTAGGTCCTAGCCCTAGTAGATCTTCATAGCCTGTGAAAGGTTGTAGTGCACTTATGTAATCACAAGCAGCTCTAAGAGGACTCTAAAAATGAAACTATTGTTTACGCGAATATAAAACACCAGAGTTAAAGGATTTACTAAAACAATGATCCTCTATCGATTCTTTTCTATGATAAGAGAAACGTGTTTTTTTATGATTCAATCAGCACCTTCATCAAGGCACTTAGGTTTCTTAAATACCCATGAAACCCTAATACTTGTTCCTTAAGACTCGTAAAGCTAAAAGTGAAAGCGTTATCACTTCCTAGGATATCTCATGCATATCCCTATCACTAAAACTCAACTTTAATATCAACCGGATGTAGCATAATACTAACAGGACTAATATTGTACTACCAGCTAAGAAACCGACATTGTATCTGCCAGCACTTAACTACAAATTAAAACTCTACCAGCAGAAAACTAATACCTGCCAGCAGGGAACTATATTGGTACACAAATTAATAATTCTAAGACGATCCGTGACAAAACACGAACACGAAGTCTTAGAAAAGTTGGGTTCGATCCGGCAAATAATCATTAAGTACAAACAACAAACACAAGAACGGAAGAGTACAATCCTCTCACAACAATTAGAAGCTTAAAAATAGAAAATGGATAGCATGGGGTGCCTCCAACGATAGCGCTTTGTTTTTGAGTAACCGGAGTCACATAGCTACTCGATCCTGAATTCATTCGTCTTAGGGAGAGTATTTTGAACTGGGCTTAAGAGAAAATGAAAAGTAGAGATCCGGGGTCAAAATCCGAGGTCCTCACTCCAGAGAGAGGATACAAGGTGAATCCTCGAGGTAGGTGAAAAAATGGATAGATAAATTCTTGAACACCCTTCTTCTAGTTGAAACACGACACTTTGTTTAGACATCAAAGTTGTTTATCACGGCGTTTCAGGCTCAAGGTAATCTTAACATTGGTGTATCCGGAAGGAGGTCGAGGAGCTGACGGTTCAAGGATAGATGACCTTTTTCGGAGAAGAAGAAAGTAGAATTATCTTATCTTCGGAATATCATTTCTCAACGCCTGGTGGAATTAAATCATCTGGTATAGGAATATATCGATCTTCTTGAAGGGGTCATATCCTCAACGGGGGTAGGAGATGCGGGGATAAATTTTTCGGGGTGAAAGGAAGTTGAAATTCAGAAGCAAAGTCATAAGACTAAGATAATTCCTCTTATGTCTCTAGCATCTCGAAGGGAAGTGTAATGATTTCTCGGCGAACTCATGGTGAGAGGATTATTCCTTGGAGGAAAGTAATCGAAGTATTATGGAAGGATTCATTTTTTGTTTTGGTTCATGATCAAACATCACTTACGGAGCGAGATTATGGGGTTGGTTTATAAATCACTAAGTAGATTTCTCATAGAAAAATTACGTCTCCTTCTGAATGTAATAAACCTTCCTCAAAATAAGAAGGAAACTTCCATGGACAGAAAAGCATCGATCACATCAATATTGTCCTCTGAATCAGGAACATCAACCTTACACGGACAAAGGCGATGTGGTTAAGTAAACAAGCTCATCGGGAATTTGAACGTTGGAGTTCTCGTTTTCGACATCTTCCATCATCTCGTTAAATAGAGGATTTACGTTGCTAGAGGTGAAGTTGTCATCAAATTCAAAAAGAGGGTTTGAATAAACTTGAAAATTTTCTTCTTGAACTCCTTTTTTAAGAAGGTGGAGTTCATGGCGAAACTCCTAGGATTTTCCCTAGTCTTCACGGAAGAAGATACTAGGAGGAAAGAGCATCGAAATGAGTGTAGGTTACTTGCCACTAAATGCATATCTTTCGAAAAATCAATGACAGAAATGATGAGCAATTTGCTTTATCTTGATTTTCTCATATTTTTAGCATAAAAAGACAAGTCATCATTTCCTACTATTTATTGTTAATTTTTCCTCATATAATCATATGAGTGCTTTTGCAGTGGCGAAGGAAAGGTCTCCCTAAAATAATAGGCACTCTCGGGTCTGGTTCAAAATTAACCACAACAAAATCAGCAAGAAAAGTGAAACCATCAACTCTAACTACAACATCCTCGGCTATACCCATTGGGTGAGTAATTGAACGATTGGCAAGCTCGAGTGTCATTCGAGTAGGAGTCAAAGCTCCAAGCCCAAGTTGCTTGTAGATAGAATGAGGTAAAAGATTTATGCTAGCTCCGGAATCGGCTAAAGCATTAGTCCTATCAAGTTCTTGTAGAGCACACGGAATAAGAAATTTTCCGGGATCTTCGAGCTTCTCGGGAACTTTGTTCATGATGATAGCAGAACATTCAGCATTCACGGTTGTAATGGCGATTTCTTCAAGTTTCTCTTTGTTCCTTAGTAAACCGCTTAACCATTTGTTGAATTTTGGCATTTCGACGAGAGCATCTTTCAATCCAATCTCTAAACGGAGTTGTTTGAACATCTTCAAGAACCTACTATGTTGAGCACTTGGTTTATCGTTCTCTCTCACTTTCATCCTCTCGGGATATGGAAGTTTAGGTTGATATGAATTAGGCTCTGGAGAATTTGGTTCTTGAACAGTTTTCTTAGCCTTTGGTTTTGGAATTTCAATGAAAATGGAATCTTGATTCTCCGGAGGTGGGACTTGTGCAGCACTTTGTGAACTGGGTTTTTGCACTTTGTCCATTGACGTCTCTGGGTTTTGTTCGGGTTCTTTTAAAGGAATAGAAACAACGGGTGTAGGAGCAAGAGGAGTCGAAGGTCCTTCACAAGTTTTACCACTTCGTGTGGTGATAGCATTAACATGCTCACGAGGGTTAGTTACGGTTTG